>APFE030388132.1:12002-71319 GCA_000404065.3 Pinus taeda | reverse complement strand
TTGCACATTTTGTATTACAGCTCTCTTCTTGGACTCATACATAACCCTTCGGATTAAGGGGGGAAATGTTGGACACCTAATCCTAAATGGGTTAGTGTGGACGCCGAATGGACAAAGCAGTCCAAGGGACCTTAGGATGTGAATCCCAACGGTCACCAAATGTACTATAAATGTATATCAAATTGTTAATAAAATTGAATTGCATGCTTTATCATTTATATCTTGCTCGCTCCCCATGTGTGTTTAACACATTCAATTAATGCATGCATGCATGAAACTAGTGTACTCCAGATAACTGAATATTCTCTCATAAATAACTCATGCATGTCAGTTCAGACAAAGACCTAGTTGAGATTAAAGGCAGGGACAATGTACTATCAGTGGCAATAATTTTCCTATAAAAAAATCTCTTGCATGCAGAAGGAATTCATTCCTTGAGATTTGTGCAGTTTTACAGTGTGTTGGAGCAATGTGTGAGATGAATGTCACACAAGGTTACAGCTGGAGCACCTAGGGAAAACTGCGCAAGGAAATAGGAGGCTTGGAGGATAGAGGAGAAGGCATGTGAGTTGTCTATTCTGCCTATGAGCAGTAGATAGGGATTGTACTGAGAGCTGGATAGCTGTGAGAGCTAAAGCTTTGTGTAATCCTGAGATATTTCCACTTGTATGATAATACAGATAGCGAGGTTTTTAGCTGAGGATTTCCCTAGAGTATTCTTCTGTGTTTCATGTGTATTGATTCTTCTTCTCTATTATATGTGTTTTGTTTGATCTTGCTCAAATCGATTAAGCTTCCGCAAGTTTGATTGTAGAAGGAGATTAAGTATTTTGCTTTAGTACATTGCATAATCAGATTAATCTACAATGAGAATTTCTACAGAATAAACACATAAATTATATATATTTTTGTATATAAAATATAGTTATACTAGATAATAAGTATGAAGATCAATTTTATTAAATGTCATTATCATTAACATACTGAAGTACTAACTTAAACACAAGAACTACATATTATAAAAATATATAAAAATTTGTTGTTTTAACAAAACATTTAATATGGATATAAAGTCACTTAAAAAAAAATAGTATGTAACCATTTATAAGTTTTTCACATTATCTATAATGACCAAAGTAATCGGAATAGAATATATGAAACAAGTGTAATATGCAACGTTTTTGCATAGTACCATCTTCTTATGCAAAAAATAATTGATAGCAATTATTGAATGCTTGAACAAATTTATAAATTTAATAATGAAACACATTTGAATATGACGAAGGGAAGTAACAAAAATAATTAATGGACTATGAGAAAAATAGAGATAGGTGAGTAGATAATTTTAGATGAAACATTAGCCCCGGACATCATCGTTTGTTACAAAAGTTAAGAGTTTATTGAAATGTGCTTGTGGACATTTTATTCCATCTTTATGTTATGGGACCAAATAAGGAAGAGAAATTACAATGTCTAGTATTTTATATTAAATAATATAATATATATATATATATATATATATATATATATAAAAGCTAATTATTGTAACAAACTATTTATTTAACTTTAAATTTATACTCATCCTAATTCAAGGGAAAATAAATAATCTATGGTAGAATTTCTATGTCAAAAAAACAAATTGATATGAAGTATCTTGTGTCTTCTTAATCACGTGGAAAATAATTCATATGTAATAAAATATCTAATATAACAAATTACAATGTCTAGTATATTAAAATAAAAAAATTAGTTACACAAACGCTGAAGTGTGAGTGCAAAAGATTCCTATTTTTTTCCCTACTATGATTAAAAATTGTGAAGACAAAATAGAAAACCTTATTTATTGTAGTGTTGACTTATTTTTTATTTTTTTATATAGTGCATCATGATTTCAAATTGAATTGTAAAAATATATAATATAGGTGAGGTTTATTGAGGAAAATGATTGAACCAAGTCTATTCAATAATAAAAATCAGTAAGGGAAATTTATGAAGAAAATTAGAAAGGGAAAAATCAATTTAATATGTAGTGTTATTGCTTTTGTTTTTTAAATCGACCAGTTTTCATGTTAGTAAAAGCCCGAAACGTATGATTTCGTGAGCAGAAATGATTCCATCCAATATTTGTCTCCCTTCAACAAACCCCGATTACTCCGGGTTGATTATGTGATGGAGAATGGGTTTCATTCGATGTACCAAAATAGAAGAAAGGACCTTATATATCACAATATAGAGAGAAATGGGCTTGAACCCACTTGAAGTATTATCCTCTTTTGATTTTGGGATGAGAGTGAAGAAAGTGGCATTTATTCCTGACCAAATATGTCTCCTTTAACATGAATCCTCTAAAATATCTACAATATCCGGGCTCAGGAAAGACCAACAAGCCTTAAAAAACTCAGAGGTGTAACCATCTGGGCCAAACGCCTTATTCGAAGGCATTTCCTTTACCACTGTTTCAACCTCTTTATATGATACAGGTCACATTAGAGCCTCATTTTGTTCCTCAATCACAAGATAAGGTAGGCGAGTAATGCGCTCAATGTCTTCAAATCTGTCGATATATTCTTCGGAGAGAATAGATGAGTAGAAGGAAATTAATTTTCGCTCCATATCTTGGTGATTTTCCAAGCATGCCCCCTCCCCTGAAGTAAGCGAGGTGATGTAGTTGTGTTGGCGGTTACAAATCATGGATCTATGAAAAAAATTTGATTTTTGTTTCCCATCTCGAAACCATTGGACTTGAGATTTTTGTCTCCAAAATGCTTCCTCCTAAAGCCTCCTTTCTTCCAGCTGGGATAGTGGATGGCCATCTTCAGTTGCCAGATCTTCAAAACAACCTTCAAAAACTATCTGCATCTAAATTTCCTCCATTCTTTTCTCTAGCTTGTACTTTTTAGTGAACATGTCACCAAACTCTTCCCGATTCCAAACTTTAATTTTTAAATTCAGAGCTTTAATTTTTCACTGGACGATTTGTATGCACGACCCTGAAGGCACCTCTAGGGTGTTCCACCATTCTTCTAAATTCGCTACAAATCCCGAATGTCGTAACCAAAATATTTCAAAGTGAAACGATTTATTTTTCAGTGGAGAGTGGGACGCCATATTGAGACAGATTGGCCAGTGATGTGAACTAAGAAATGGCATAATTGATGCTTCAATAAAAGGATCTTGTAGGAGCAATTCTTCTGACATAAGGAAGTGGTCCAGTCGGCATGCCACCTGTGTTGACCTCCTCTCCGGTTTTCTAGGTGTGGAGCCTTGTCTTTGTGATCACATATGCTAGGTGGAGTTCATCAATCAGTTAATTGAAGGCTTGGAGCTTATATCTAGCCTTTTGACTCCTCCCTATTTCTCCTCCAAGCTCTAAATTAAATTAAAGTCTCCTGCTAAAATCTAGTTTGAAGAGGAGATCTTAGGGCAAAGGGCATAAATGTCTTTGAGAAAATACTCATTGACTAGCTTGGGTATCGATTCAGTTTAGAAGCTTAGGTGATGAATTTTGGTCAGGAGGATCAACGAGGTGTGTGGGTCTGGATCCATGGCGACTCCCTGGGGTTTTAGCCTTGGTTGAGAAGTGCAGTGGAGGTTAGCGACAATATGGTGTGGTTTGGGTTCTACTAAATTCTTTGTCCCTGGGATGTGGGCACTCGAACGGGTGAGGAACTGAGTCGTTTCCAAGACTTCTCGCCCATTACAACCTCACACTCAGCAAATTAATCTCTCTGGGTCTTCAGTTTGTGGTGTAAGTAATCTACGTTTTTCAATTCCTTTGCATGTATTTATATTTCGAGGGTTGTCTCTCTGGTGGTTTGTGGTTGCGTGGTTATTGGCTCTTCATGGGCACTGCTTGGTGTTTACTAGTGTGAGGGAGTCTCTGGTCTATTTGGAGGGTGGTTTGCGTGTTCTTCATTGGTTAATCGTGGTTGCTCTGTTTGTGTTGGTGGGTGTTTTGGGTGGTGAGCGTGGTCTTCATTTCCCGACCTTTCGGTCTGGATGACGGATTGTTTTTCTTGTCTCAAAGGGCAGGTGGTTGGTGCTCCGGTGCGGTCTTTTCAGCTTCTGCGGTTTCTTGGCTTCCATAATTGTTTGTGCATTGTGGGTGTTTCATTGCTTCTCTCTTGGGGGCTTGCATTTGCTAGCAGATAAGCTCGACCCTTTTCTCAATGCCCCGCCAATGAGGTTTCCCTCGCTGCAGGGGAGGGCAGTAAGTTCAGGGAGGGTGTCCTGAGCCCAATCATAGCACGTCATATACCAATTCGGTTAGCCAGGGCATTGAGGATGCCAAAGATCTTTCTCCAACCCGTTCGTCTGGTCATGTAGTAGCTCCTGCCACCATGGAATCTATGGCTGGACAACTCTAATGCATACAAATTAATATGGATATTCTCAAGGACCACATGTATGAAGACCGAAACGAAATTATGGCCTACTTCAATGACATTCAATATAGCCAAAATGAAATTTTGGAGCAGTTGGAAAGCCTCTGACGCAACCACCACTGCACCAATAACCACCTTCGTAGCTTGGAAGCGAGGGTGGAACATATCGATTTCCATATGCATGATCGAGTTGGTTTCTTTGCAACTCCCCCTGTACATCCCCCTCACCCCGCTCCTTGATATGCTGTCGTCAATTATGGTTTTCTTTTTGTCTACTTCAATTATGCTAAGGCTAGAAAGCCTTTTGGAAATAATGCTTGTAAGTTGTCTATTATGGTATTCTCCAGTTCCCAACCTCAACAAGTCTTGTCGGAATGAGAGAGCGGGGATTATTGAGATGAATTCTGTAAAGTGTGCCTTTTTGAAAATCTCATGAAAGAAATTTTGAACGACAATAAAAAAAGGCCGAAACATAATGGAAACTATATTTTTTGAAAAAAAAGAAAATTTAATTATGGAAAAAGTCATAAATTTGGAATATTTTTAGATAATTAATTTACGAAGACACTCAATTAGAGTTTTTTTTTAAACAATTTTTAGTTCTGAAAATTTGATTTTAAATGACATAAAATTAGTCATTACCTGAAGGTAATTATAATCAACACAGAGCTAGCTCAGCTTTGAGGGCTTTAGGTAAGGCCAGCCAGAGCAATAGGGTAAGGCGTAACGTATCTCACCCGACAGTAAGTGAGAGGTATGAATGAAAGGGTAATGAATGAAATAATACCGGATATGCGGTTTAGCCAATCACCAATCAAAAAGTAAAAATTTAAAAAATTCAAAAATTAAATTTTAATTTCCATAAAATTATATATATATATATATATATAATATATTTAATTTTAGCAAACTTTAAAAATTTTTAAAAATATTTTTAAAATTTACGAATTAATTAACTCAGAATCAAAATATTTTAACTCAAACGGATTACATATATAATAATAAAAATATTTTTTATTTTAACAGAATAAAAAATAATATATATTGATAGAAAAGTTTGAAATATTTGTGAAAAATGAATAAATTAATATGAAATCAATACAAATACAAATTAACATGCTGACTAGACACGGGTCAATAAACAAAAAAGTTTGATCAACGAAGTAAAGGGCTGAGATTGGTGGTTACTAAACCAATGCGAAGATACATCCTTACAACTCTTTGGTTATCAAGGGAAGGTGACAATGACTATGTATTAGGAGAACGGTACGCAAATGATATGTGCATCAGATTGGCTATATGAAAAAGAATAATAGGTATGTTTTCAATTAGGTGATTATAAAGGAATGCTGACATTTTGTCATTTACATGGATAATTATAAAATTTAAAACTAGATTAAAATTTAAAATTAATTATATAATTTTAAAATTGTTTTTATGTTTATAGAAAGATATATTGTAATTAATATAATATTTTAATTTGTTCAAATAAAAATAAAAAATAAATTATAATAAATATATCTAGATTAGATTTATTTTAATTTTGATTTAATTAAATTTTTAACAAAAGTATTTTAGAGGTGCAAAATTTTTTTTAAGGTTTTTTGCACTCACAAAGATGTTTGTAAATTAAAAATTTGGATTTTTTTAGACATTTGATAGATCTAAAATTAAAATAGATTTATTTTTTATTATAAGTAAGTTATAAAATTAGTAATAACTGTAGTGATTATTAATTTCTTATCTGCACACACTAATAGTGGAGGTAGTGGTTATTAATTGTTATCTGAGAACCACACTTGGGAAATCAATATAAACGTGTACAAGACTATAAATTCCCAATTGATCTGGTTCATATAATGTGATCACATTAAAAGAGGCGGCTGGGTTGGTGCATTCCCCCACGCTCTTAATGTTTATTGGGCATTTGCCGCTTCTGTCACATCCTCACCACGCGCAAACACCACCTACGAAATGAAAATGGCCTTTTATCTTCTGCATTCCTTCTCGCTGGGGAGACGTGTTTCTACCACTCACCCAATAACTTATAAAAACAAGCTTTTACTTTTCTACATGTGTGGGAGAGATTCGCGGCTGCGCCCATCAAAAAAAGGAAAAGGCGGCTCATTCTACGACCCCAGTTTCAATTTTCGCTTTCCCTCTACCTATTCCTTGGTCTTCCGTTCTTTTACACGGCGACCACATTCACACTGGGCAGCCATAAATAGATATGCCCTGCTCAATTCAATTTCACTTCAAACTTTTATCCACCAGCGTCTGTGGCACAATTCTTTTCTCATCATTGTGGCTGCCTATTGCTATACTTTGTCTTCCTTGAAAATTCCCAAACTTTCTGTGCAATTATTTCAGATCTTCATACCTTCCCTGGTGATTTGGGTATATGGTGCCATTTCCTATCCAAATTGACTCATCAGAGGCAACGAAGGAGCAGTGATGGAGTCAGAAACAGTGACCGTGGCAGATTTTTCAATTTTTGGAGCAGAGGGAGTGATTATGAAGCCAGGATCTGAAACATTTGTACCTGGTTTTCCCTTTTTCTCAGACTTGCAGTCAAATCAGATGCTTGTTTCTCCTTCAAATGAAATGGACCTTTACAACAACTCGGTAATGCCAATCAGTCCAGCACAATTTAGCAGAGAAATATATGATATGGGGCGTACCCAATATGGAAATATGTCATTTTCTGCCAATCTGAATACTCCTGGATCTATATCTGAAGTGCCCACTGAGGGATCAGTGCCTGTGTCGGTGAACGAGGGGTACCCAACTCAGGATTCATTGCATTCTCCTGGGGCCAATGGAGAGGCCACCTCACACTTCTGGAGGCATTCAGCCTCTAACAAAGCAGAGGAGCAGCCAGTTAGAGAGGAGAGGAAGCAGAGAAGGATGTTGTCTAACAGAGAATCCGCAAGGAGGTCTAGGCTCCGGAAACAACATCATTTGGACCAGCTGAGGGCTGAGATGGATCATTTGAGGGCAGAGAATGGGGAGATATTGAAGAAACTCAATATTATTTCACAGCATTATGCTCATATAACAGAAGAGAATTCCCTGTTGAGATCAGAGGCCATGGAGCTGAGTCACAACCTCCAAAGATTACAATACACATTAAACACTCAACCTCAGGGTGTGTTTGAAAGTATTGGTGTTGAAACTCGAAATTGCAGTGCAGCGCATATGAGCTCAACGTATGGCACCATTGCTCACTCCTTGGTTTCTTCCCATCCCTGGTTTTGAGGTCCAGAAGCAATTTACATTGTGAAATACTTGAGTTATTACCAGGACCATGTCCTATATTGTTTTCTCATTCATGCAGGAACTTGATATTGATTTGAATGGTGGAAAAAGTTGTAATTTTTTATAAAATCTGAATTTTGGCAAAATATTAACATTTTTGCTATGAAATTATGTAGTGGGAGTTTCCAATCCTTTAAAATAATAAATGAAAAGAAAAACTAAATTTAGATATTCATTAACTCAAAAACCCTTGAAGGATAATGTTGAAGTGTCATGGGAAGAACCTCTTATAAAATAATATAAAAGACAAATAGGTCCCCCAAAAGTCGGAATCTCGTAACTTTGCTGGATTCAAAATGCAATTTCGTTGGGCTACTCTATTGACTAATTTTCTTTTTAAGCGGATAAAAATACAAAATCTATTTCCTAAACCTTTAAATTAGTATTTTTAATTAATTTATGCTATATTTATTTTACAAACTCAATAATTTTAAAATAATAACAACTTTAATACAATCCGAAACTATGCATATATGATTAACTATTATATGAATAAGTACAATCGGAGTTGTCTATAATGCGACTTTTTGGAGATTCCGGTGAGGAATCCGGCGGAAGAAATTAAGGTTAAATCTTGATTTTTAGCAGTTAAAATGATTTTTTAACTGCATATTTGGATTCAGGCCTGGACAACCCTGGGAGCCATTGATGTGCAGAAACTAGCTATCAAACTGGGATTCGCATGAATCCTGCCCTCCGGATTTTGACCGGAAAAATCTGCCGGAAAAGCTTTCAAAAAGTCGCGTTATAGACCACTGCATAACAATTATCTATGTAGCTGTCATTTGTTTACATATGTACTTTTCACCAATTTTAACAAAATTGAAATCAAATACTTCAATTAATATTAAGATAAATGTGATAGTTGTGAAAAATTAATTACTATAAATCTTCAGATTAAAATATAAGTTTATAATTTTAATGTAGATATAAATCTTCACGTTAAGATATAAGTTTACAATTTTAATTTAGATATTTAAATAATGTTTTGTTTCAATTTAATAAATAATTTATTTAAAAAAATAAATATTATTATAAAATATTTTAATAAATTTATTTTAACTTATATTTTTTAATAAATAAGTTTAGATAAAAGTTTTACTAAATATATTTTTATGGGTGTATATGTTAATATTAATCATTTTTTTTAATAAATTATTTTCAATGTGTCTTAGAATTAACTACATTAATGTAGATTGTTATATGGTATGTTGTAAAAGTTTCAAAAAATTTAGCCAATATTATATATGAAAGATACCATCACAACCATGTATTACTCTACTATGTGCACCAAGGTAGGTTAAGTTATTTTATAAAATAATATTGATTGTACTTTCAATACATACTTGCAATGGGGTGTCACAATACATGGGGCACCATGGTAGGGTTTAAAAAGATGTATCACATTGAACTTTTCATTTTAAATTTTATACAATGTATCAAACACATACAAACACAAATGCTTTATATTCTATTATGAGCATTTTTTTGTTGGCCGT
Source organism: Pinus taeda (assembly GCA_000404065.3). Taxonomy (NCBI): domain Eukaryota; kingdom Viridiplantae; phylum Streptophyta; class Pinopsida; order Pinales; family Pinaceae; genus Pinus; species Pinus taeda. Next base: position 62,117 of record APFE030388132.1, on the reverse strand, counting down.
TATTGAATTGTTATATTTCATTGTTCCTTCTATTCCATAATAGATTTGATAATACTCAATACTCCCAGATGATAATGTGTATCACACATCTTCGATAACTACACTAAGTGAACAAGATGTGCATATTGATGGACATGGGATAATTAGGGTACAACACAATATGTGTTGCTACTTTACTAGAGAAACACACCACCATCCCATTTCTTTCTTTTTGTAAGTCATGTAGTGCATTGTCATGTAATAGTAGCACCTCCTTTAGTGATACCATGGATGACTAAGTGTGTCATTAATGGAGTGTGTCAATAATGGTGCTTCTCATTCACATTGATACATTAAAGAATTAACACACACACATATATAACGAACAAATCAAAACATAAAATAACCCATACCCACACCAACAAAAGAAGACCACAAAAATTAAAACACACACAAAATACAAAGAAACCATTTCTTGGGCAAGTCCGGGATGGTTTGATAGAGAACAATCCCTAGTTTATTAGGGTCAAATTAAGACAAAGAAAATAAGAAGATTGATTACTCAACTTTTAAGATTTAGTTATTATGCCAAAGATATAAATAATGGACAAGGAATAATACCTTTGACAGGAATAATACCTTTGACTAATTTGTTGGTCCCTTGGGTGTATTTTTAATTGTTTAGATAAAGTCTTGGATGCTTCAAACTTCTATAGAGATATGCTAACAAAATCATCACATGAAATTCCTCAAATCATTTACATTATAAAGTATTAATGATATTAAAACAAGAACACTTGTAACTAACTAATATTAATTAATATCAAGTAATTAATTTTTCTTCTAAATCATGTAATTAATAATTAAATGAATTACAATATATTTTTTGGGGAGGAGAATAGATCTCTTCATGTGTGCGTGCGTGCGTGTGTGAGTGTGTGCATGCAATACTTGATATACTTCCAATGCCTTCATCAACAAAGCTTGTGTTCCTCCTCACCTAGACCACTTATAGACTTCAACTTTAATTACAACTCCTCAGTATATGTGAATGGGAAAACCAATAAGGGTTTATATCTTAAATTTGAGCATGAGAGTCAACTCTAGAAACAAAGGTTTGTGTAGAAGGGAACAACCATAAAATCCAAGGTTAAATTTTCAATATAATGCTCCAACATAAAGGTACCAAAATGGTCAATTCCCCATTCTCCAACACATAAACCTTATTTATACTCTAATAAGTTATCTAAGTTCATTGGAAATAGAAATTAGGGTTTTTTAGTGTAAGAACCTAGTAAATTGCACTCAGGAACATGCAATTAATGTGGATCTATTATTTTTTCCAATGTTTGGAATGCATACACACCTAGCATGAAGAGAAAGTGTGTATGATATGTGTGTTTCCATAAGGAAAATATTTCATACTAGGTAAAAGTCATTTTAAAACTAATTTCAGTGGAAAAAAATATAGCAAACTAGATATATCCTTGTTACGGAGTCATTAATTACCAAATAAATGCGATAGTAAATGTCGTCTAATATATGAGGTCAGAAGGGAAGTTTGTGGTTGAATTAAATTATAATATTACAAAAAAATCAGATAAGTGTAACCACGTGAAGTCCAACAACCACAAGATCGAAACATTATATTCAAACAAAACCAACGTATCAAATTACTATCTTCCCAAAGGTAGGCATATCTATGTTAAGATGAAAAGGGAAGCATGGTCACCAAATCAAGTATGATACAAATCCATGAAGAATATAGAGAATGAAAAATCTTAGCCATGGAAAATACATAGTGGAACCATGTCAAATGCATATCATAGCCATGAGCAAATAAATAGCGAATCTATGTCTCAATGTATGTCAACAAAGCAACCAACACTTGAGTTAAAGTAGGAATTAGTTCTCCAAAACAATATCAATTTCACATAGATAGGTAGTCTAATATGTGCAATTTGAGAAGTAGCATACTAAATGAGAAACTGTTACAACCCAAGGTCTTCAATTCAAATTTATTAAATATACAAATCTAAACCATATGAATAAATGACATGGTATGAAACATGAGCCCCCAAGGTGTAAATCATTAGGAAAATCATGTTATGTAAAATTAGTGAGGTCCTTGGTTCAAAAACCAACTTACATGTGTCCACGTTAGGAGCAGGCATGTATACCTAATTGTTATAGTGGTAACAAACAAAATTAACCTTGTGTCATGCAAGGACAAGACCGTCCTATTTATCGATTCCACTAGTCACAAAAAAACGAAGATAAGATGTCAAACATGGGTAAACCCATTTTTTTACTAGCCACTTATGTATATTATAGATAAATGCGAGACCACCCAACAATAATGAAAATTGATGTCAAGGTATATAGTACATTTTATCAAGTATGAATAGATGTATTGATGTCAAGGACCTATAGAATCTAACAATCAGGGGAATTTGATGTACTCCCATTATCAATAGTTAAGGAACCTATCATTAATGACTCTAGGCCACGAGGTTTCGTGATGTACTTTAAATCATGTTCCCATAGCAATCACACTAGTGTTCATAGAAATAGATATATTGGAAGGAGGGAATTAAGGCATACCCCATGAAACAATATAAGAAGGTATCACAAAAATTATATGATTTCAAGGTCTAGGAAAAAACTAGAATGAACACAACACCTTGCATGTTTATCCCATACACTAGATGAAAGTAGCACACAAAAATACCATCTAAGAAACAACCAATAATGAAAGTTGCTAACCTAGGTGAAGAATTGCACCAATAATGAAAATGGAAACCAAGGTGTAATATGAATCACACACTGTGACTATATGACTTGTTGTCAAACATAGTGTAAATCACTCCATGACCAATGATGAGATGTAATCTACTGAGCATAAGGTGACTTACCAATGATGAAAGTAAGTTCTAAAGTGCTAATGGCTTTAGGTCAATCTCCCAAAGTACTGTATTATAGTTGAAAGGATAATAAGCACTAATGAGAAGGGGAATAATGAGTCCTTGCACGCTAACATAAGAAACCATTAGTTATGTTGATGAAATGAGGAACAACTTGATAATGAGAAGGAAAAAATCAACACTTAAGCAATTTGAGGAATGATTGACATTGATTAAATACATCCTTTGAACATAAGTGTTACAAACTGGTGACATAGGCAGTGTTTAACAACAAAGGGTAATATATATATCTATAATGTGGAGGCATTGACAAATTCTCCATAATAATTGGAAGAATAATTGATTGGAGGAGTGTTAAAATAGAAAATAAAACTTCAACTCCTAAGGAAATACAAATACTCAATCCGTGAAGGATAGACATGACACAAGTTTTTTTTTTTTTAAAAGGTGCATCACTAGACTATTACTAGATACATGATCATTATAGAGATCTTAATCATTTTCTCTTTTTTTCTTTTTATAATATTTGATATTTTTATCTTTTTAATATTATAAATACCGAAAAGAATAAAATATTGATAAAAATATAGTGGAGGAAATGAGTGTAGCAAAGCATACAACTACATTTCATCTGCACAAAACATACCTATGTGAAAACACAAAAAAAGAATGTGCAAATATGTGTACACTCATAACCTTGTTTCCTCCACAAATAGGGTTTTTCAATGTAGAACGATTATATGAAAAAGATAGAGACAAAAGAGTGAGTAGGTGGTAAGCCAAGGATAACATACTACAAATGACAATATTTTGAAAATCACAAGTGAAATATGCAATGAAAAATGCAAATCGAAACATGAAAATTGGAACCTATAAGTTCTGTTTAAAAAATTGTATGTGAAGAGAGACAATGCAACTCCAAATAGGCTGTCATGGTGGAGCTAAGAGGGATCCCAAGCATATGTGAAAACTCAACTTTGGCATCAAAAGGTGGGAAAGGTGCTAACTAAGGTGGCCCATGCTAGGTAGTATCTGCAAGTCAAGTTTACGACACATGATAATGGAAAATATGGTTAAATTTCATAACTTGGTGGAGTGAATCTTAAGGGAAAAATGAATTAAAAATTGATAATGCATAATTCAAGGTTTTGATACCTATACCTCAATACCATCTTTGATTGAATTATCTAAAGACAAAGAAACCATATGTTGTTTAAGAATCAAATTGAGTGTCCTTAAAACTTCCTTTTACCTACAAGAGCCAAAAAATAGACTTGCAACATAGTATTAATCCATCATAGGTCATATTTTAAATTGAAAGGCACAACAAGATTTACACTACATGTGGTTGCATCATTAATGTGTTAAGGTCAATGGATGCACCTTGGGAGGTGCAAAGCATACCACATTAATGATAACATATTTAGTTGTGTGCATGTCCAATCAAATAAAATGCATTAAGGGAATTTTGAGGTCTAAAATGGGCCTCTTAAGGAAAATAATAGAATGATCGTTAAAATAATAAAATAATAGTTATGAGTTTTTAAAGACAAAGAGAGGAAACTACTTTGTTATTGTATTTTTGCTTATCTCCCTATATGTTTAGTCAAACGCTTATTGTGGACACTCATTGGATGGAGAATCAAATTCCACATCCAACGAGTACCCAATCTGCGTAATTCTGAGTAGGCCCACATAGAAAATAAAATAAAATACATGAAAAAATGTGTTGAACATGTTTTTTTCATGGTTTTTAAATTTTTTTCGATGTGGGTCTACTCAGAAGTATACATAGTGGATACTCGTTGGATATGGAATTTGATTCTTCATCCAAGAGGTGTCTACACTTGGCGTTTGAGTAAACATATAATGAGATAACCCGAAAATACAATCAAAAGCAAAAAAAAATTACTTATTATTTCAAATTAATTTGAGAAAAAATTAATCCACAGTGGATGGAGAATAGAGACCAAATTTGACAATTTAAAATTAAAAAATGTCCAATTGAGAATAGTGAAAAGAATGGAAGCTTAGAGTAAAGAAAAACAATAAAAAAAATGTTGTAAATGAAAAACCAATCTAGATAACTCTTTTTATTTTAAGCCTTTTATTTTGTTATGTCAATGCATCATTTCATATAGCACATTAGTATAAATAGATTATTATTTTTCACATTACTATAAATAGATTATTATTTTTCTCATAAAAACTTATTCGGACAAATAAAAAAAAACTTAAAAAATCTCAATTCAATCTTAATTTGGCGTAGTAATGCTCTATTAAAATAAAAATAAATATAAAAATAAGAAAAAATCAGTAAACTAAAAATAATATAACATTGAATCCGGTATAAAATTAAAATGGTTCATAAAAATAAATAATGTGATTATAAAAAAAATTAATGAATAAAATCCCAATCTAATGAACCACAGAATTTTAATAATTAATGAAAAATGTACATATTACCACATGATAGTGATCACCAATTTACACAATTGAGAATGCAAAATATGAAAAAATTGACCTTTTCTTCTGCAATATATTTCTTCATTTCATCTCTTTCTTCGTTGTAGCAATGCTCGCAGAGTTTCTCCCTTAATTGATTGTCGACACTCTCCTCTTACTTCTAAGGGAAAAAATATCACCTATCGGTATTGTTTCAGACCTACGTGATGGCCCTTGGAAGGTTATGGATTTTATTTTTATTCTTTCATTAACTTTATTTGATTTCTTATTTTTTAATCCGGGAGGTTAATACGAGGCCAAGAAGAAGGAAAAGTTGCATAACAATTAGTCCGGTCTTCATTTAAATTGAAAACATACATGTGATTGGAAAAATTTAATCTAATGAATTCGTTAATAAGAATGCTTTGTTTAATTAGAATAAATAAGGATGTAAACCAAGTTTAACAAATAAATGATTGTAGATTCACTTTACTTCTCATGTTTTCGCTGAATGGAATGAATTATTGTATTTAATTGTAAAAGTTTTTTTAATCGTATTTATTTTGGATTTGATATAAATGTTTTTATTATTATTATAATATGGGAAAAATTATTATAATTTAGTTGTTAAATTAGCTATGCAATAATTGTTATTGGTTATTATATGGGAATGCAAATTAAAACATAATTATTACTCAAAGAAAATTGAATTAGTAGTTGGTGGTTTATAATGAGTAAGCATTCTTGAATTATTAACTTGTTTTTTTTTTTCTGTCCTAAAAATACTAAATTTTAATCAAAATATCCACAGAATGTGTTTAAAAAAAATGGAAACAAACACATTAATTACTCAAAATATGTATAGAATGTGTTTAAGGAAAAGAGAAACAAACACATTGATTACCCAATTAGTCATATATATTTTAATTAAAGATTGATTATTAATTAATAGATTTTTGGGGATAATTTTAATTCTTAAATTAGGCTCCTCGAATTGTCTAGGGCTTTGACCATGGTTAAAGCATAGTCATGTGCTATAGGCCTTTGACAATGGTTAAAGCATAGTCATGTGCTATAGGCCTTTGACAATGGTTAAAGCATAGTCATGTGCAATAGGAGAAGAAAGAGAAACCCTTTCAAGTGGAGTGTATTTCAATTTTAGCGCTTTAACCATGGTTTTTTTAGAGTTATGATTAAAATTATAATAAGAAAATTAAAAACTAATTATATAATTTAAAATTAGTTAAATTAAGTTAATTAGCTTGTGTTTAATAATAAATATTAATAAAATGGGTTTTATAATAGAAAGATATTTCTAAATTTGTTAATGTAAATTTATGGTAATTTTAATTATCAATGTTTGTTTTGTATTAATTTCATAAAATTATATATAACTCAAGCACCTTATAAGAAGAACTAATATGTTTTCATTTGGTTATAAACAAATTCTTTGATAACCTTAATTGCATTGGGAGGTGATACAAATCCATTAATTTAAAGAAAAATAAAGCTTGACTACATATATGATATTTTTTCTTTAAACATGCACATGTATTGGGCATTCCAATATAGCACATTTCTAGCATCTAATGCGATTTGTACGTTATCATGGTTATTCCATCTTAATAGTTAGTTACAATAAATCTGATAAAATATTGAAATCTTTACTATGAATGTATAATTCCCTTTAGATATCAAGTTCTTTATTTACCATTTTCATGCTTAAATGAATAAATTAGCTAAAATGCAAGAAATATGGAACAAAAAGAAAGACACACCATCCAAAATAGACATGAAATTTCCTAAAAAATCTTAACAGAAGAAAACACAGCGAGAAGATGGCATTGCTTTGCTCTATTTTCTTTATTGTGGAGATATGCAAGTACAAAGGAAGAGGTACTCCCAATGGCGTTAGACCTATCGCCTATAAGCTACTGCAAAAATTTAACCCCTTTTGTTCTACTCTCTAACTTCCCACTTCTAGTTGCTCTACATGACTATATAACAAAATACCATAAAATAGATTGGAAACCATACTCCTCCTGGTGACTTGATATTTAACATAACTCAATAGCCAACTAAGGGTAAGATTGCACTCCTACAAGCCTCAACTAGGGTTATAGTTCTAGAGTCTTATTGAAAGTGTGAATGTGGCTAGTCCCATATGCATGAGTAATGGGGGTTAATGTGGCATCTACTCATACCATGGTGGTCAATATGGTAGGTCAACTTGTGAAAAGAATAACTATTGCATACAAACTCTTATTAATGTGATTGTTGCACAATTGGAAATCTTTCTTAGTGTAGAAAAATGCTTGGGCCGATGGTACATGTGAGAATTTTTTTACCCTAGAAAACATTAATTCATTCCTCAAAATGGCTCCAAACGGTTTCAAACATTGATTCGCCAAAACAATACCCACCATTAAAATGACCCTACAAGTTGATTCCTACAATTTTTCCACTTTAAAAATATTGAGATAGATGAAAAATAATATAATGATCCAATATAGATCATGCATCCCCATTTAAAGAGGTTTTTGATCCCTAAAATATTTACTAAATGAGGTAAGGAAATTTTTCCTCAACCTTCTTCTTGGAATACCATTTAGATTTTCCTAGAAGTTGTTTATTCAACTTGATATGTCAAAGTTCATGTTGCCCATGTATTGTAGTTTTGGACCTCTTCTGTAAAATTGTGTCCTTTATCAACTTTGCTTAAGTATCTAGACCTACCCCTCCTCCTAATCTGACATGGAAGGTTCATAGAGTTTGGGATTCTCCACATTTTGTACTTAGTAAATGCACATGTATTGGGGTATATTGTGTCTATACGAATTATCTCCCACCAATTCCTTGTTTAATCATAACCACACTCTGACTTTCACTCTAAATGACTTATCTATTTTGTGTTGATTGTGAAAAGATTTATATTTTTCTTGTGATTTATTCAGTGTCTCCTATACTTGCAAATGGATAAACCTAAACTTCTTAAAATTATAATCTTCTATTAATGCATCTATTGTGCAATCCTCCATCACTCCTCGTTATCCATATACAACATCCAAGGATGAAGGTGGAAAATATCCAAGGCAAGTTTCAAAGGAGGACCTACCAGTAAAAGTGTGGGATGCTTTGTTATAAGAATGTTGTATATGGATCAAATTTTCCTCCTAGGTCTTTGCATGCTTCTAATTGTAAATCCCCAAAAGTTGCACCAAAGTCTTATTGACTACTTCTATCTACCCATCTATTTATGCTTGGAATATTTTAGAACTCTTCAACTTTTTCCACATTCTCCAACAACATAGTCTAAAATGTACTATGAAATAAATTGTATATGCATGAAGTGATGCTTGTTGGTATTAACAATTTTGTTTCTTCTTATCCTTTAATGGTCTTTTTAGAGGATGTGAGGATGCACATAATTTTGAACCTATCAACTACCACAAATAATTCATCATATACATTCTTGGTTGTTGGTAAACATCCCACAAATTGCATGGAAATTCTTTCCCAAGGATGAGTGGGTACAAGTAAGGGTTGCATAGACTTTTTTGCCTCATATTAAGCTTGTTGGTACAACAAAGTATACACCTTGTAATGTGTTGGCTTGTTGGGGCTTGACCTAGGTTAGGATTTAATTAGCCAAACAAATACCTCAACTACTAGCCCTTTCGGCAACAGTCCGCGGAGTGTGGACTGGGGTCTCACCCGAAGCAGTATGGGAGGATGCTGGAACCAGGTTTTTACACCCTTGAGAAGTCTGAGGGGTTGATTTAGTCCAACTCTGAATACCTTTGCGCACTTCCCTAGCCTACGAGGCCTTCGCGGCCTTGTTATATTTGTCTTCACGTTGCCCTAACCAGGGGCTATGGGGATTTCACGCTGCTAGAGCAGTGATCTGCACTATTTCCCCAAGTCACGCCACAGATCTTACTTATCTTCTTATAACAATTAGTTATCTTTGCGTAAACAAATACCTTATATTATATTTACTTATTCAACACATTCATATAAGTTCGCGCAACAAATAAATAGTAAACTTGCAATTCATACCCAATATACTTCAATGCATAAATCAAGAAAAGATACACGAAAATATTGTAAAACTTCTCTTTATTAATGCTTTGACCAGTTACAGACTCGACCAGCCCTGCACACTCAACTGCAGGGGTCCTCGCACTTAGCTGCGGACTATTAGGCCTCTGTGCACTCAGCTACAGAGCTTTCTCCTACTCTACGACCCAAAGACACGACTCTACACTTAGACTCACTGCTTCATTGATTGTTTTCCTTCTTTTCTTGGCATCTCTTTTACACTTAGAGCCTCGCTCTATTTATACAATCCCATGGTCTGCGAACCATGGGTAGATCTCTCAAACCAACATTACATTAAAAAAATGAGGGCGGACAACCCTCTGACTCATTTACCATCTTCGCGCTTCACGCCCACAAATCGCAGAGTCTTTACAATGGACTTAGTCAAAACTTGGGCTTTAAGCCCCAAAACTTATCTTGGGGGGATCCCATGCCCAACAAGGCCCCAACACAAACATCGTGACTCGCCCTCGAGTCACTCTGTCGGTGCAGAGATCTTCGCGTGGAGACCTCCAAACTCTGCTCGGATGGCTGCAAGGTCGACAACACATTGAGCGGCTACCTGTTGTATCTCCTATATGCGTTGTTTCGAGACCACGATGTCAAAATTGCTCCCCTGTATCTATTCCTTTGTCCCTTGCATCTGCGTGAGCTTGCCTTCAATCGTTGCTATGATTACGAAGGCCTTTTCGATCTAAGGCTGAACACGCGCCTTCAAAACTAATTCTTTGTGCTGCGCTGCGTCTACTTGTTGTTTAAGCACTTTAGCCTAGTGCATTCGCGCGAGCCTTTGAGTGAGGGCCACCATCTGCGCAGTCCCTTTGACATTGTCATACTACTACTATAGCTCATGCACCTGCGTTTCTAAGCGTTGTATGTTTGGGCCCTCCTGCAGATTTGTGAGGACCTCAAATGATTCTTCCAACATTTTGGTGTAGTCCCTTACTGCACTACTAATCTCCTCCATACCCGATGTAATGGTGGTGGCACGCTGTTCCCTTACCTCTGGAGGAGTTGAAGGTTGCTCCTTCAACCACAACTCTGCTATCTGAAGGTTCAGTTCCAAATGAACCTTGGCCATTTCTTCTCGGGCCTCGCGTACCCTTGCTGCTAATATTTGGATGCGTGCCTCTGCTGGTGCGTCTGCTGGATGGCTAGCTCAGAGACCATTTGACAGGCTTCTTCAATTACCTGTACCATCTGCTTATTCTGAGACACAACCTCGTCACCCTGCAAGCTCAACTGCTCCATGTTGATCCTCTATTCACTCAATACCTGCAGTGCACGACTCTCCCTAGCCCGCTGTTCTGCAGTAATCCCAACCTGCAGAACATAGAGCGTCTCCCGAGGGAGCACAGCCATGTTGATCCCTATCCCCTTCAATGTACTAACCATAGGCCTGTCGGCCTCATTTTTTGTAACCAATGCCCCTTCTGGCAGCACTATTGTGTTGGTTGTACATGCGCGTAACATTACCTCGGCTATGGTTGTTCCTACTGCGAGGTTTTTCGAGAGAGTACCAACCTAAGAAGTGCATACCTACAACTCCCGAATCTGTGCTCGAAGGGCCCCCAACATAATTTGATTCTCCTCCACAAAGTTCTGGAGGGCCTCTGTGGTGATGTCACGCACCGTATCCCCTATATCATGTAAATCCCTCTCAGTAAGGGTGATTGGGTTGATAGATAGCTTAGACGCTTTTACCTTTTTACGTGACCCCATCTGCTCTCTCGGGCTTTGGTGCTTCAATAGTGTCAACGATGTCTGTGGGTCCGTGCTGCCCTCCTCTACCTCTGTTTCCATCTCTTTCTCCTGCTCAGGCGAAGGCGACTTCTGGCCCTCGCACGCCTTCTCTGCTGCCTTCGGTGCTACTGCTGCAGCCTTTTGTTGTTCTGTTGTTGTCTGCACAGTGCCCCGCACCTCTTGCACCTTTGTTGTTGTTGCTTCTTTCCTTCTTTTTTCTGCCAATTGCACCACGTGCAGTTTTGCCTCCTCCTTCTTTTTCTGTGTAGTAGACTTTTCCAGCACAGAGATGTCTAGAGCGCGCCACTCCAATGGCCACGTCTCAAGTACGTCGAAGATCACATCATCTGTGGCTATATAGGGTAGTTTGTTCCACTTCTTTGCAAGGTCCTTGCGTGCCCTGAGGTAGATGTGATGAAAGTCTGCTTTAAACTTTGCGAAACTTTGTAGGTTGTTGTAGATAGTGTGTGATAACCGCGGCTTGCAGTTAATCCCCATTCTGATGTTCATCTCCATGAAAACCCATAATATTTTACTGTCGCGGATCTGGTTCGCGTCTTTAGTGGCCCATAGTGAAGCATACTTCGCAGCCTCCAGGAAATCCCTTGCAATTGTGGGGAACTGGTTGTCCTCAGGCAATTCCCCAGCCACCAGCACTATGGATAGCAGAAGCCATGCATAGTGGAAAGTTTTTCCTTGATCCTGTCCCTTGCGACAATTCTATAGGAACTCCTTGCACAAGAATTTGGACCAGTTAAACTGGACCACCTCTATGCGCTGTTTGACAAGTGCAACCATCGGCACAGAGACCTCATCTGCCCAACACTTTCGCATGACCTTACCTGCCAGTATGTGAGTCGCAACTCTAACTGCATTATTATTGATACTAGAGATGTAGCCCCTCTTTTTCTTCTCTAGCTTGTATTTCTTTTACATGGCCTCTGCGATGGCCAAATCACTAATCTTCCCCTCCGAAATGTTTGATGGGTCTTCTTCTTTACATGGGATTTGGGTAATTCGATGGATTAGGTGGTCTATGATGGGGACGGGCTCCTCCATCCATAAAACCCCACCATGCACCAGGTAGAGCAGTTGCTTGATGATGAAGATAGTCACTGGGGTGCGATAGTAATGCGGCACCTAGAGCAGGTTCAACAACCCTGCCTTTTCCACTTTGCGTAACCACTTGCGTGGCTCCAACTCTATAACTCTCGTCGCGATGTGTTTCTTTGGCTTCATGAGGTGCGTCGTCACCAAGTGAGGGAATTTCTCATGGTCAGTGAGATCCTAGTCTTCGAATTTTAAGCTCGGCACCCTTCCCAAGTGCGTTCCTTCAAAAATGATATCATTCAGGAGGAGCGGAGTCTACACAGAGCTCTTGCTCTCATCGAGGTCCTTGGACACCTTCACCTTCACCTTCCCCTTTCGCAGAGGGACATACACGAGCAGCTTAGTTAGAGGGACCATGCCCTCGGTTTCTTACTCCATGCCCTCATCCTCATCCTCTTCAATTATGATAACCTCAAGGTCTTCTTCCTCCTCATCGATTTCCAAGTTAACCGCTTTCTTGTTTTCCTCCATTGTTAATTTGGTTAGCAGCGGGTTTCGAGGGGACACATGCACCAGAATCATTGGCTGTTTATCTTTCTTTAGGCTCGGCATGCATGGTGATTTAGGGATTTCTGAAACAATCCCAACCCTCTTAGGGGCATCTTCTATGGTCATGGCTTGCGCGGCTTCTTCGGTGGTCATCTCTGCGATTTCCCTAGTTTCTTCAGACATTGCCATCTTGTTCATCTATAAATCTCTCAATCGTTCAATTAGGTGCTCAACCAACGCTCTCCATAGGATAAACAGGTCTTGGTTTGGAATACTCGGGGTGCACGATAGCTCAATTCACAAATGACCAAGTGTTGTTTGCTAGGCAACCCTTTGTAATTTATAGAGCCTTTTGAATTTGAATTCGACTATTCCCCCCAAATTTGGTCCATTAATGCTCCCTTGGCGGCAAATTTTCCTAAATATTGCCCATAAAGCTCATCTTAAATGCCTGTCGCTTGCTCCATTTGGTCTCAAGTCAAGCATCACATCATGAATAGTGACTACAACGATCACTTTCTAGCCAACTTGTGCGGCAACGCAGCCCCCCCTTGCACGGTCGCAGACCTTGTGACACTTTTCTCCTGCGCGCAACCCCGACATCGTGCAGGTCTCGGGCATAGTATTTTATAGTGTCATGCCTCCTTTCAACTGCCTGGAGCGATAAAACTATACTTCCAACGGCTAGTCAGGTGGCCACACCACTTATATAGGGTTTCAACCGAACATCCATCACTTTTCCTGGAAAAAATACGCCTTTTATTTTTACTGTCTGCATTGTGCACTTTACCATCGGCATCGCGCCACCATGGGTGATCCCTCTAGTAATATATGGTCCAATCCAAGGCATCAAGCTAAGCAACGTTCGACGGTATTCTCCAATTTTGTCAATGTAATTGTGCGCACCCTATTTTATCACCCTGGTTTTCTTATCAAGAAAATCCTTCTTTATTTCTTCCTCAAGCTTCTTGACTTCTGCTTCCACCAGAACACTTTTCTCCCTTAATCGTACCCTTTCTTTCATGAGTTCTTGGAGCCTAAGATCACCATGTCGGATTTCTTCCTCAGGTCCCAAGCATTCTACTTCATTCAGCTGCGCGATCCCTTCTTCTAAGGCTCCATGGACCATCATAACTACCGACGTTGCTATGCGCGGACTAGGCATATTGTACTCCATTGGCACTACAATGTTTGCTCCATAGGCCACCCTAGAAGGCGTCTGCCCCGTCAGTTTCTTGCACGTTGTCCTATAAGCCCATAGAACTACTGGTACACGCAAGTCCCAATCACTCCGTTGTGCATTATATACCCTATTTAGTGCTTTTCACCCTTCATTAAAGGCTTCTGCGTGGGTAACCTTCTACACACTCATTCTTTTTAGACTTTGTCATCCCAACTAGAGGGACTATTCATGCAATTGTCTCGGCAACACTTTCTTATTGACCATGTTCCCAAACATGAAGTCCATGTGCATCCACACAGATTGTTTACCATATGCTTGTACCCACCTAGACAGATGTGTGTGCAGATCATCCTGTACATCATTCTTGTCTACTAATCACATCTGAGGCTTCCTAAAACGCATGCACATCATTCATCTACATTTGCGCGAGGCCTCAAAGCTTCCTTGGTGTGTACCCTGCCACCTCGCAGGCGTAGTGCATAGTACCCATTTCAAAGCCTCAAAATGTTGTTGTTCTGACACCTCTCTTTCAAATATGTTCAGGAAAGCATCTATCTTGCTTAACCCATCATAAGTAAGCAGATCCCTTATGTTGATACGCAATGCAGTGATCTTGTCATCATGTGGCAGTTCAACATGGTTACCTCATGTAACTGGTTCTACCATTGCTCTATCTCTTCATTCGAATCCGACGTACAGGATCTTTCGTGCTCCCATGAGATTCATCCATCCACGGTGGGATTTACCAAGTCTTGTTCTCACGCGATTATCTTGTAGATGCAGTCTAAGCCATTGTCGCTTTCATAGTCATGCACTGGATCCATGTAGCATGATCCTTCTATAGGGTCCAAAGGTACGACTACGCGCAGAGACTTTTTCTAAAAAATCATCTTGCGCTTCTTCAGATTTATCACCCCATTCGTGTCAGTTTCCCAATCGATTCCTAATAGCATGGGGTAGGGATTGTTGTCATCAAAAATCTCTATCACTTCAAAGTCTGCTAGCACGCTTGCTCCTTCAATATCCACGGTGATTCCCTGCAATCTCCCTATAGGTATGATATTTTGTTTGTTCGCCATTAACAGCTAGATAGGAGACCATTGCAGCGTAGGCCTTCCCATGCACTTCCATGTCTACTTAGGCAGAACGTTCGCATCCGACCCTAGGTCCAAAATTACTTGGTCCATCTCATATTCTCCAATCTACGCAGTCAACCTCATTTCTCTTCCCGTCCTCGTCGCATGCTTTCCAATCTTTCGGACTACACGTGGTTCTCCTGACACGGTCCTAGCGCATCTGTTAATGAGTTCCTACAATCCCTTTACAACCTTATTGTCACGCAGTAGCTTAATGCATGTTTACAGGAACATCCTGAGCATCGATGGGTCCATTTCCAGCTCTGGTCTGTCTTTGCTTCCGGAAGTGGAGGCATCAGCGAAACTCTTCCTAGCTTCCATGAAGTTTCCTTAGCGCACTCCAAATCAAACTCTAGTTCTTTCATCGGAGCCTTGTGAACCCAAGTACTATCTTCAGGCTGCTTTCCTTTATCATCCCCTGTCGTAATTCCACTTTGGAGCACAATGTTCACGTTAGGGTCTTCCTTGTGCAACTCAGACCTCATCATTTGTAGGTTTTGAGTCAGGGGAGGTTGGAGCACTCCCTTGTAGCGCAACCTCACTATCAGTGTGGGACAATCCTCCATCTCATGATCAAACAAGGTACAATACAAGCATGATGGATGCATCATATTCGTACAATCACGGGCATAATGTCCTAGCCCCTTGCAATTGTAACATATCAATTGTCTGTGACCTCTTCTAGGTCCTCCTCAACCTCGGCCTCATCCACACCGTTGAAATACGGTTCGCGCCACTCCTGTGTTCTGGTTAAGGGGCCACGTTTCGGCCTGAACTTTGTAGGTGGGAGTCATATCCATCATCAGCGCATAGCTTCTACAGGTGCGCTCACCATGTCCAACTAATCTACAAAAATTACATAACAACTGTTGCGAATTTTGTGTGTACTTCTATAACAAATGGCAGTTGTCTGTAGCATGCTTTCCTCCTATTTGACAAATTGTGCACCACAAAGTAGGTGTCGCTCTAGGTTCTGCTTGTGCCTCTGGTCTTAATGGCATCAGTCCTCCTCCCGCGAGGTAATTCACGAACACTGGGCAATGGTCCTTGTGATGACCCTGACCCTTACATTTAACACACAATACCTCTACGTGCACTTTCGAGCGAGTGGCCTTGTCTTGTTTCAGATTCTACATCTCAAGGCACAAGATTTTCAACTGTTCGTGGATCTGCTGAACTCCCAGGTCAGGATCCTGTATCGGGGTCTCATGCAGCCTCATTGCGATTTCCAAGGCCTCTGCTTGAGTCGTTAACCTTTGCTGTGAAAATGCGTTCCTTAAATGTGGCGTTAGCGATGCTACAAACTATTCGTAGTGCTGGCCATCTGTCAAAGTCATATTATCTTCGTGAATTGTGTACTTCAGTCTCTAATCTAATTCCCAGGGGGTCTTGCCTAGTAGCATCATGATCTCCTTGAACCCAATGATCAACAGCGCATCTGACTTCGACTTGCTAAATTCTTTGTTCAGCGCAATTTGGATATCCGCGATCCTCGCATTTTGATTTTCATTAGAATGCTTAATATACTTGGAAAGCGCACGATCCTGCAGAGAGCTGACCAACGTCACTTTAGTTATATTGTCATCTGTAACTCCCTGCGTGTCCCATATAGATTTTATCACGAACCAAAACTGGTCTAGATCTTCATTTCCTACTCCCTTGAACACCGACAACTTTATCACGCTTTCCATATTAACTCGCGGTGGTGGCAGAGGTGGTACGAGCGAAGATGAGGATGAAGGCGATGAAACTATGGTGGTGTGGGTGGGGGTGGTATGCGTGGAATCCTCTGCCTTATCAAATTGATCACACTTCTTTGTGAGACCTTCACGAGCTCCACCTCATCCCCTTGCAGAGGTGAAATCAAGGGGCTAGTTTCTAGTTTTGCACTACCTTCATTTCTGTAAATTCTCCCACTTTGCGTAACCCCGAACATCAATGTAATCGCATAATCCACTTTTCACACAGTAGCATTTTAATCTAAGTGTTAAGAGACTTAACATACTTACCTCACGGTCCTTTGAGGAAGCATCACTCTGCCTCGCTATAGTTGACTGAAGTATCTACCACGAACTCAGTAATGAATCCTCCTATAATTCGATTGAGCTAGTGATCAACAACGTGGGTGATCTTATCCTCTGATGCTTCCAATATGTGCACCAACTCTGGGGTCCACACAATAGGACTGTCGAGCTTGCACCTTCCTTGGCAATCTGCTAACTTCATGATCCACTCGTACAACTCAGTAGGGAAAGATGTGAAGAAAATTTCGTGGATCTCTGTGTACAGGTAGCAGTCTAACCACTCTTTTTTTAATAGTCATGGATTCTTGTTCTCCTGTGTCGTGAACTCATGAATTCTCCTGTCCAACCAACCTTCAATTTCTTTCTTAGTTGGATTCCAATGATATGACATCAGACATATTTATGCAAATTTCGATCTCGGCAATGGAACCATTTGTTGGCTTGTTGGAGCCTGACCCAGGTTTGGAGTTAATTAGCCAAAAAAATCCCTATACTACTGGCCCTTTCAGAAACAGTCCACGGAGCGCAGACTGATGTCTCACCCGAAGCAGTATGGGAGGATGCTGGAACTAAGTTTCTGCACCCTTGAGATGTCTAAGGGGTTGATTTAGTCCAACTATGAATACCTTTGTGTAGGTTACTTCGTGCACTTCCCTGGCTTGCGAGGCCTTCGTGACCTTGTTATATTTGTCTTCGCACAACCCTAACCAGGGGATGTGGGGCTTTCGTGCTGCTAGAGCAGTGATCTGCGCTATTTCCCCAAGTCACGCCGCATATCTTACTTATCTTCTTATAACAATTAGTTATCTTTGCGTAAATAGATACCTTATATTATATTTACTTATTCAGCACATTCATATAAGTTCGTGCAACAAATAAACAGTAAACTTGCAATTCATACCCAATATACTTCAATGCATAAATCAGGAAAAGATACACATAAATATTGTAAAACTTCTCTTTATTAATGCTTCTGTCGATTACAGACTCAACTTGCCCCGTGCACTCAGCTGCAGGGGTCTGCGCACTCAACTGCAGACTACTAGGCCTCTGCGTACTCAGCTATAGAGCCTTCTCCTACTCTACGACCCAAAAACATGACTCTACACTTAGACTCACTGCTTCATCGATTGATTTCCTTCTTTTCTTGTTATCTCTTTTACACATAGAGCCTCACTCTATCTATACAATCCCATGGTCCACAGACCATGGGTAGATCTCTCAAACTGACATTACATTACAAAAATGAGCACAGACAACCCTGTGACTCATTTACCATCTTCGCGCTCCATGCCCACAAATCGCGGAGTCTTTACAATGGACTTAGTCAAAACGTGGGTTTTAAGCCCCAAAACATGCCTTGGGGGGATCCCGCGCCCAACATAATGTACCATGATCATCTTCTTACATATTGTACCAATACACATATCTCTATTAGTTAGCAAAGGTCTTCCCAACACTGAAATTCCATGCAACCTTGAAGGTGTGAGCCTCTCTAATAAGCTATAGTTTATCATATTTAGGAACACAAAGCATGTATATCCTATAGAGTAACCCATAGAGTAACCCATTCTAGAGAAGATATTCAACATTCCTGTCACAATTTCTACATGACTTTGGGCTTATAGCCACTAAGAAACTCTCTAAATCCCTCATCTTCTATGAATTCCTCTTTGTATACATCAAAGGTGAAAGGCTCTATGTGTATAAGAGTTCCCATAACTATAAATTTTGATATGGGTGGTATTAGAGCCATGTATTCCAACGTATTTGTGCTTACCTTCTTGTACTTAATGACTAGATGAAACTATTCTAAGAACCTCATCTCCTTGTAATGTTTGGTTTGTTGTAGCTTATTGTGGGCTTGTAGATATTGCATCAATTGGTGGTATATGTGGATGATGGTCTCCTTGCCCATCAAATAGTCTTTCTAATTTTGGCAACTTGTACCAAGGCATAAAGCTCCTTTTCCTAAGTAGGGCAGTTGAGAACTACCCTATAAAATACTTCAAAATGATAGCACACATGCATCCCTCCTTGCATGAAGACAACTTCCATGGCATACCAGTTATATCTGTCTCCACTTTGAAGGGCTTATACAACCTTGATAATTTAATAAATTGTGCTTGATTGATTTTCATTTTCATTCATCAAAATCCTTCTATTGATTCTTACCCCACTAAAAGTTCTTACACCTCATTGTTATGGCATGCACTGGTGCAAATACTACTGGAAATGAAGGTGTGGACTTCTAAAAGCATTGTGCTACCCCAAGAAAACTTCTAACTTCAAGGAAATTTATATGAACTAGCCATTTCATGATGGTTGCCATGTTCACAAGATCTATCTTAAGCTCCCATCCATTAATAACATGCCCCAAATACACCAAATACTGCTAGGAAAACTCACATTTCTTTAGGTTTTCCAACAACTTATTTTTCTACAAAGTCTATTAGGGGAATCTTGAGGTCTAAAATGGGCCTCCTAAGGAAAATAATAATAAAAAGTTATGGATGTTTAAAGAAAAAGAAAAATAATTACTTTTCAATAGTGTTATTAGCTTATCTCCTTGTAGGTTCACTCAAATGTCAAGTGTATATGTACGTTGGATGTAGAATTAAATTTCACATCGAACAAGTACCCACTTTGCATACTTCTGAGTAGACCCACATCGAAAAAAATGAAAATACATGAAAAAACATATTTTTCATGTACTTTCATTATTTTCGACCTGGTTCTACTCAGAAGTATCCAAAGTGGGTGCTCGTTGGCTGTGAAATTTAATTCCACATCCAAGGGGCGTCTACACTTGACATTTTAGAAAACCTACAAGGAGATAAGCCAAAAATACAATTAAAAGAAAAGTTTTCTTCTTTTTTGTTAGGTCCCTATACTACTAGTGTAACCCCTTATTGTTATTAGTGCAACCTCCTTATTGTATTATTGTACCCATATAGTCCCCATGTTGTTATTATTATGCCCCATAGAAGCCCACTATTGTTATTGTGGTGCCCCTACAATATTATTGTTATGTAGGCTATGATTGTATTGGGGCTCGTTAGACTCCTATATATAGAAAGGAGTTCTTGTCATTTGTATCATCCAATAATTTTTCATTTGTGTAATGTAAAGGAGGTTTCCCCCTCGAAGAGGCTGATTCTTAAGTCATTGATCTATCTTTTATGAGCTGGTTTCATAACATTTGGTATCAGAACTTTGGATTCTAGGGTTTTGCTGCTCCAAACAGGTCATCGTGGTATTTTCACTATAACTTTTTTGCTACGAAGTTTCAGAAGCTAAAAACAAAAAAACCCATTTGAGACGAAATCGTTCTAAATCTTGGATAAGAATTTCAGATCTTGTCTCGCTATATTTTTGGAGATATGATTTGAGAAAGTTAGGGTTTTTGCAAGCTCCAAAATTCCATCTCAAACAGGTCATCGTGGAATTTTCACTATAATTTTGTTTCTACTAAGATTTAGACTTTGAAATTAAAAGCCATGTGAGATGAAATCTTAGTGAAGCTCAGGCCTGAATTTCAGATCATGTTTCATTATATTTTCAGAGATATGGTCCAATACACTTAGGGTTTTTGCAACCTCCCTAATTACGTCCCAAACAGGTGACCTTGGGAAAATTATCATAAATATCTCTCTGAGCATCAGATTTAAATTTGGTAAGAATTTGTCGAAATGGGATGGAGTGTATTTATCTTTGTATCATTTTTAGGTCCGAAAGTCGAAAAAGTGACACGTGGCACTTCGTACAAGTTTGCTCTACTGAAAAAGTATATAATCAAATCATCTTGGGAGATTAGGCATAACGCTTTCTTGGAGAATCCATTTTCGATCAGACCCGTGGAATTGGAAGGAGGACACAGAAGGCTGCTACAGGTTGAAATTCTAGATCTTGGAGATCCAAACTTTCAGAGATAAAACAGATTCAAGATTGAGATCCTAAACGCAAGAAAAAGAATGACTCGAATCAAGAAAATAGAAACACCTAGTAATTAAAATTATATGGATGATTTGAAGAATGTGATCGAAGCTAAGATAGATAGTTTTATCTATGCCATGGAAGCTGATATCAATGGTATGAAAGCATATTGGAAGAAATGCATGGAAGATTTGAAGAAACACATGGAAGGTTTGAAGGAAGGTGGGACAAAGATGCTACAAGAAAGTCCTCCTAATGGCGAACAGTTAGTAGAGGAAACTCATGATGAGAACAAAAGTAATGTTAATCATGATCTCGTAGAATCTAATGTTGGATTGAAGACCCAACATATTCCAAAGATAGATATGAGGAAGTTTGATGGCAATGATCTTGTAACATGGATACTACAGATGGAGAAACATGTGATCTACATAATGTGCAAAACACACAAAAGGTACATATTGCATCTTTATATATAGAACCAAAATCAGTTTGTATGGTATAGAGGGATTTTTTCTCATAAACAACTTGTCACCTAGTCAATTTTCACAGAGGAAATGATATCACATTATGAGGATACAAAGAGCAGCACCTTCTTTAGCCAATTGATAAATCTCAAACAAAAGGGTTCAATGGTAGAGCACAATGAGGACTTTCAAAAATTGAATATAAGGGTAAATGATATTCCAGAGAAGCATAGGATTGAAGTATTCATAGGGAATTTAAATGACAACATCCAACATTAGGTTCAACTTTGGGAACATGATTCATTGGAATAGGCATACAGGTTGGAAAGAAAAATTGAAAGCAAAATTATGGCAACAAGGAAGCCTACCACTCATAACTATAAAGATGGAACTGTTGTTGCTCCTAGCCTTTCACCACCTACAAGGTTGACACAAAAACAATTGGAAGAAAAAAGAGCAAAAGGGCTTTGTTACAATTGTGATAGAAAATACACTAAAGGTCATAAGTGTGCTAGGAAGAAATTAATTTACATAGATGGGGAAGAGGAGCAAGAAAAGGAACAAGAAACGTCAAAAGAACATGATATACACCAGGAACCAATCCCAGAGAAAGAAGAAATGAATATGACCATATCTTGTAAAGCATTGACAAGAATTGCCACTCCTCAAACTCTCAATATAGAAGGGCATATCAAGAAGAAAAAGGTAATAGTGTTGATTGATTCGGGTAGTAGCCATAACTTTATTCATTATAAGATAGCCAAGGAATTGAATTGCTTCCTATATCCAGCACCAAAGTGTCAAGTAATGGTTGAAAATGGAGGAACCATAAATTGTTCTGGAAAGTGCCATAATATCAAGCTATCCATGGGAGAATATATCTTGAATAGTCCAATGCTTTCCATTCCAATGGGTAGTGTAGATGTTGTACTAGGAGTCCAATGGCTACAATCTTTGGGTATAGTAGTTTTTAATTTTCAAGAACTTTTCTTGAAATTTTTTTGGGAAGGAAAGGAAGTTTAATTAAGGGGTATCACAAGGAAGCCGGGAAAGATAATCATCTCTAACAACATTAAAAAACTTCTAAAGAAAGAACAATGAGGCGTAATTTCATAATTATGTTCACTAGAGGTTCCCATATCGAAATCATCTATTTCTCTAGATCTCCAAAATGTTTTAGACAATCATTCCAAGGTATTTGAGACTCCCAAAGGCCTCCCATCTATTCATGATCATGATCATGTTATTCATTTTTTCCAAGAAGTGTTCCCCCAAACATCAAGCCTTACAGATATTCATATGCCCAAAAGAGTGAAATTGAACGTATGGTTTCATAAATGCTAGAGGTTGGTATAATTCAACCTAGTCAAAGTTCTTTGTCTACTCCAGTGGTATTGGTACACAAGAAGGATGGATCATGGCACATGTGTCCAGGTTATAGGGAGCTCAACAAGCTTACTATTAAAGATAAATTTCACATTCCTATCATTGATGAATTATTGAATGAATTACATGGAGAAATTTACTTTACCAAGTCGGATCTTCATCCAGGATATCATCAAATCAAAATGAAGACTAAAGACATTCCAAAAACAACATTTAGAATTCATGGGGGTCATTATGAATTTTTGGTCGTGCATTTTTGCCTTACCAATTCACCTTCTACATTTCAAGGTTTGATGAATTCCATTTCCAAACCCTTCCTTAGAAAATTTGTGTTAGTATTTTTTGATGATATACTAATCTACAACAAGTCTTGGAAGGATCATGTTCAACATGTTCTCAAACTATTGGAGGGGAAACAGTTATATGAAAAAAGCTCCAAATTTTTCTTTGGAGTACATGAGTTGGAATATTTGGGGTACTCAGTTAGCTCATAACTCACCTTATCATCCTCAATATGATGGGAAAATAGAGAGAGTGAACAAATTTTTGGAAGGATATCTTCATTTCTTTGTATCTGATAAATAGACATAATGGATCAAGTGGTTGCCTCCGCTGAATGGTGGTACAACACTTCCTTCCATACTGTGGCAAAAATGACCCCATTTATGGCACTTTATGGATATCATCCACCATCCCTCTCATCATCTTTAAAGGAAAATTCTAAGGTTCAAGTAGTGGAAGATCACATCGAGCATCAACAATAAGTTCTCAAATTCTTAAAGGATAACCTCACTTTGGTGCAAAATAGAATGAAACAACAGGCAAATCAACATCGCAGTGAAAGAAATTTTGATGTAGGTGACTGGGTATTTCTACGACTACAACCATACGAACAAATGTCCCTCAAGCAAGCTAAAAAGGATAATAAATTATCACCAAAGTCCAGTTAACTACTTATGTTTTCCCATCTATTTATGGATGGAATGGTTTAGACCTCTTCAACTTCATTTCCATATTCTCCCACATTGTAGTCCAAAATCCGATGATAAATCTTGTGTCCCTATCTAAATTTATTCTCCTCAATATCCCAAAGAGAACCTAGAATTGTCCAAAGAACAAGTTCACTAGTTGTTTCATACTTATGGTCTTTTAAGAGAGCATTAGAAAACACATCTTGTGAACCTATCAACTACCATGAACATATAGTCATGTCCCTTCCTATTTGTTGGTAAATCTCCCACAAAGTCCATGGAAATGTTCTTCCAATGACAATTGGGTGGAAAGGTTTGATATAGGCCCTACTTCCTATGATTAGGCTTGTTGGTACAACAAAGCATGCATCCTCTCATGAACCTAGCTACGTGTTCCTCCATCTTTGGCCATTACACATACCTCTACAAGTTGGCCATTGTCTTCCCTACAATAAACTTCCTTGCAACCTTGGAGATGTGAGTCTCCCTAATCATCTATAATCCCTCACCTTTGGGAACACATAACTTATCTAGCCTGCAGAGTAACCTATCGTGGAGATGGTATTCAACTATGTTGTCACTATCGCGAACATGACACTGGCTCTAGAACTATTGAAACACCTCCTTGAGGTCATCATCCTCTAAACATGCCTCTTTATATGCATCATGGGTGAATGGCTCCATGTACATAAGAGTTCCAAAAGTTGTGATATTTGATGTGGGCAGCCTTGAAAGCATGTCGACCAACTTGTTTGTTCTTCCTTTCTTATAACTGATCATTAAATGTAACTCTTGTAGAAACCACGTCCACTTGGAGTGCTTGGTTTTGTTGTAGCTTACGCACCTACATGTACTATAATGGTTGGCGATTTGTGTGGATTATTGTCTCCTTTCTCACCGGAGCTTCATAGCTTGCAACAAGGCATAGAGCTCCTTTTCATAGCTTGCAACAAGGCATAGAGCTCCTTTTCATAGTAGAGTAGTTGAGAAATTCCCTATGAAATACTTCACAATGGTAGCATATAGTCCTTCCTCCCTGCATCAAGATCACTCCCATAGCATACCCACCTACATCTGTCTCCACTTTGAAGAGTTATTCCATTTTTGGTAATGCCATGCTTAAATAATATTTTTCTTTAACTACGCAATGGCCCTTTGTTGATCCTTTTCCCACTAAAAACTCTTACCACTTGTTGTTATGGTGTGGAGTGTTGTTGTTGTTGCTGAAAACAAGGCTATGACTTTACTCAAGTACCGTGCTACCCCAAACAATATCCTGACCTCAAAAAAATTAGTGGGTACCAACCACTTCATGATGGCTTCTGTCTTGGCAGGATCTATCTTTAGCTCTCCTCCACCTTTCACATACCCTAGATATACCAAAAATTGTGAAAATCACACTTCATGAGATTTTCCTGTAGTTGGTGCTTCTTTAATGTCTCTAGCACCTGCACCAAATGTGAGATCTACTCCTCTCAGATAGCATTATATACCATTACATCATCCAAATAGATAATAACAAATGAACCTATAAAAGGATGTAGTATATCATTTATTAACCTCATAAACATAGCTGGTGCATTGCATAAACCAAATGGAATGACTAACCACTCATATTTTTTTTTTTTTAGGGTGGTGTTCCAAGTATATTCTTATTGGACCCAAACTTGGTGATATCCATACTTTCATTCCAACTTGGTGAAGTATTTGGTTTACTAAAATTGATCCAACATATCATCTACCCTAAGCAAGGGGCACCTATTCTTGAGTGTATTTTTTTTAACACCCTCCAATCAATACACATATGTTAACTCCCATCCTTCTTTTTCACAATGATGATGGGTGATCCACATGGTTAAGTACTTGGTTGAATGACACCTTATTATAATAGTTACTGCAACTACTTCTTCACCTTTCTTGCTTCTATAACATACTGCCTCCACAACGCAATGTTTGGAAATGGGTAGTCCATTAAATAATAGATCTTGTGCTCCACTTCCCTCCTAGGTAGTAGTCTTTTAGGCTCTTAGAACATGCCCCTATATTAATCTAGAAACACTTCCATTTTTTGTTTATGCTCCTTAGTACACCCTTCCAAGGATAAATTTTCTCTTAATGACTCTTCTACAGATTGATTCTCTTAAAAGAAACAAAACATACTTCTTGCTACAACTGATTAGTTTCTTAACATTTTTGAAACTTACCAGTGACATTTTGGACTTTCCCTTATGTGCATTGATGGTGAAGGGTTTTCCACACTTGATGAGGTGGTTCTTGTTGGCTCTCCTCATGAAGATTGTATCTCACATGTACATATAAGGAATTCTAAAGACCACTCCACATACATCAAGCAAAACTACATATAGTTCTACTTCATCATTAAAATCAAAACTGATAACAAATTTAATTTTTCACAATTTTGTTACCTTTATTTCTACATCCTTATTTACCCATACCAATGGCTATGGGATTAAATTATCCCAAAAT
Source organism: Pinus taeda (assembly GCA_000404065.3). Taxonomy (NCBI): domain Eukaryota; kingdom Viridiplantae; phylum Streptophyta; class Pinopsida; order Pinales; family Pinaceae; genus Pinus; species Pinus taeda. The sequence goes on along the minus strand of APFE030388132.1, from coordinate 35,736 downwards.
TCCAATCCCATTTTGTTCATTGAGTCTACTAGAATGATATTGTCTTGTGATCCTAAGTTGAACAAAACATGAATCATTTTCTTCTTGACTTGTATCTTTATATGGAAGAGTCTAGTATTTTCGTTCACTTCCTACTATTGAGAATGAGAATGGTTAGTATCACTTGAACTCAACTTCTTATTCTTGGTATTTTTTCCTAACTACTTTTATGGGTCTTGATGATCTCCCTATTTTACCTCAAATCTAAAACTCTGTGTTAGATCTTCCATCTTCCCTTAATGGTCTAGGATTGCTTACTAAAGTCACCATGAGGAGGTTGATATTGTCAATGACATTGGTAACTTGTGCTTCCAATCTTGCAAATCTCTCTTCCTTGGGATCATGAGGGTTGTTTGAACAAACTTGTCGACCATAACTATGGTTCTATGACCTTTTCCTTAAACTAATTCCTAGATACTACCTTCAACCTTGCATAATTTCCCCAAAGAAACCTCCTATAATACCAATATGATCTATAAATTATTGTGGATATTCCACAAAAATAGTTCATCACAAAAGATCTAATAAAATACCAAAATATTTATTGTGAATATTTAATTCCCTTTAGATATCATGCTCTTTATTTATTGCTTTTATTCTTAAATGATTAAATTATATAAGTTGTGAGAAATATAAAATAGAAATAAATACTAAATCCATCCATAATAAACACAAATCTTCCCTAGGAGACCCTTATGGGAGAAAATCCAGTTAGAAGGTGAGGCTACTCTAGTGTATTTTCTTTGAAATGGAAATCTGAAAGTACAAAGGAAGAGGTGATCCCTATGGAGTTACTTGAGACCCATAGTCTATATGACTATTATAGAACTTGAGCCCCTTACAATAACCCTTTTTCTATAAAACCCTATGTATTTAAACCCGACTATGTAATCATAGGTGTATAAGTGTGTGTGAAATACATTGATGACTAGGTTGAAGGGAGGGAAACAAATATTTAAAGATATGAGGGGAATGATGTAGTGAGCCTGTGGTGTGGTCTTTTGTTGCTTATGGCATACCAATAAAAGGCCCATACAACCACATTGAATTTCCTTAATTTTCAACTTGATTGGTGACCAACCAACATTGTCATACATTGAAGAAGATTGGACGGGGAAGCATGGGTGGGGACGAAACCCATCCCTATTCACTCCTCAAGGATCAAGAGAGTGGAATGACTACCTCAGGAAGAAAACAAAAGACAAGAGAAGAAAGAGACACGATTGACATAGAATGAAAAAAATAACAGAATCGAGAAAACATGAGCATAAAAAAAGCCTAGCAAAAAGAGAGATAAAGGCACTACCATATCTAAGTTACAAGACTAATCTAGACTAGAATTTCTAAGAGCCAATGTTCAAAATCTAGGGAAAATTTTAAGCATGGAAGTTTATCTTAAAGTTTAGAAACCTTGGCGAATCTTACTTTTCCCTAACATGTAAATTGTAAATTTTTTGTTGATATTTTTGTAGAAACATATAGATTTCCAATGATTTTATATTAGTCGATATAATATTTTGGCGATTTTTAAGGTAAAATAATGGTGTACTATAAAATTTGGGCGAATCATTTTAGAAAAAATGGAAATTGGCAAATCTTTTCTTAGGAAAAAACTTGGAAAATTAGCCCACCTGCGAATATTAGCCCTTAGAATTTTCCCTGTCAAAATCTTGACGTGTTATTCCTTGCAACTCTTGTACTGATGTCACTAGATAGTGAGACTAAGCTTGACTGGTCATAGGGTATTCCAATATTCTCAATCTACTTGGTGTTTGCAATTGAATGATGAAAAAATTGACAGGGAAATCTGACCACTGTGGTGCTTACTAAGAGAGTTTTAAAACACTTGTATAGTAGGATCAACATCATGGAGTTGGGAAATGGAAATTTGAGTCTTCAATGTAGCCCTATATTTTTAACTCAATGAGTGAGTACGCCAATGTGGTGCTTACTGCTAGTGAGTAGTTGTTAAACCACAAGGACTATGGAATCCCTCTCTTGGGTATCTGACTAAGCCTTGGGTGTGAATTTCCCTAAACAAGAATCCCCTCAAACTTTAGATATGACTCGAGGGTGGTCAACTATAAGAAATATTGCAATGCATCTGGCCCATGGTTGGGATGAGTGTTGAAGTTCCTCCTTCAATTTCCAACTTATTTTTAAACACAAATAAGTGTAAATTACTTGTGTATATTGTCTTACAGACTATGTTGATTCCTGTTATATGTGAATTATGCAATGCTTTATGAGTTTATAAGTCTAAATGAATGCCTAAGTAGTGAAGCTCATTGTTGTGCTCATGATTGGAATAATATTATATGTATGCAAGAATATGATGTCTATTTGGATTGTATTTTCCATTGGTTATATTCATGTTAAACTCGTTACTATGTTCTTATAAATACGTAGTCATACTCCAAAAGTTCATGAGAGATTATATATATGTAAATCAACTTGTTTTCATACTAGTTGTTGTGTCTAAACCAAGCATTTGTAACTTCAGACTTTGTGGTTCTAACTCCCAAAATTTAGTCGTCTGGACCACCCCACTATCCACAACGATTGATGTAATTGACCAAGCATTAGGCCCTCAGCTTGTATATACCTTATGACCCATAAAATTCCATGGATATTCCACTAGACAATTCATTACAATAGATATGACCATATTATATTAAAAATTTAAAATTTCTACATTATCACAGTTTTATTAAACCTCTAGATCTGTAAATCTAAATATAATTAGTGCATGCATGCAAATGGAAACTATGCATAAAATAGATAACGAACAAATAAACTTACATACACACACATAAGACACAATATATGCTCTAGGAAACCCTTTCAGGAGAAAACCCAGCTGGAAGGTGAGGCCGCTTCACTCTCTTTCTCTGTCTGGAAAATAAGGTTGCAAGTACAAAGAACTAATTCTTGTGGCCCTTGGGCTACTACGATGCACATATCCTCTCTATGTTCTCCACTTCCTACCTCTCTTGGGTATATTTTCTCAACTATGGAACAAAATGCTCTAGAAAGAATGGAATGCCTCTTCCTCTCAGTGGCCCAGTTATAACACAACCTGATAGCTTACTAGTGGTTAAGTTTGAATACATCAAATCTTAACTAGAGTTACAAAGACACTTATAGAATCTTTTACATCACAATCACATGGATTTTTCCATGAATAATGGGGGCTAACATGACATCCTCCTAAATTGTAGGTGTGAATCAAATTTTGAGTGGCATAACTTTTGCATACAGACTCTGCTTAACGCACTTCTTATGCCATTGTAAAGTTATTTGTGTGTAGAATAACATGAAAAAGTGATTCGTTATAGCAGCAAATTTTTGTCCCCAAAAAACGTCATTTGATTCCTCAAAAGGTTCTTGAAAGGTTTCAGACCTTATTTTTCCAAACTTGGTCCCGCCGTTAAAAATAGTCCCATGAGCTAATTCCTCCACGTTTTCCACTCTTAATGCACCGAGATGGATGAAAAACAATATAATCATCCAATTTGGATAACACCTCCCCATTTTGGGAAGCTTTTGGTCCCCAAAATATTTTACTAAATGAGGTCAGAAATTTTTTTGTCCACCTTCTCTTTGGTGTGCCATTTAGCATTGCTTGGAAGTTTTCTCTTCAACCCATTTTTCCAAAGGTCATGCTTCCCATGTCTTGTATTTCTTTACCTACTCTGTAAAAATGTGTCTTTTGTCAAATTTTCCTGAGCATCTGGTGCCAAATCCTCCACAAAAGGTAGGACATGTTCCTCTTCCTAATCTAGCATGGAAGGCTCATAGAGATTCAAATTATCTACATTCACAACTGAGTAAATGTGCATATATGGTGGTAAACTGAGTCAATAGCATTTATCACCCACCTTTTCCAGTATATCAATGGGGCCATATCTTAGATCCTTGAGTTTATTACCAGGCCTGCAACCTATCCTTGTTCAACTATAGCCATACTTTGTCTCCCACCTTGAATGAGTTTTATGTTCTTTGTTGATCATGCTTGGCCTTCTACTTCTCCTGTGACTTATGTAGTGTTTCTTGTACTTGTATATGGATCTGTTTGATCTTCTCTATAATTTTTTTATCCCTCAAAGCATCTCTTGTAAGATTTTCCCTCACTTATCCTTGTTTCCCATATGCAATATCCAAAATTGAAGGTGGAAAATATCTAAAACAAGTTTCAAATGGGGACTTTCTTGTAGAAGTGTGGACTACTCTGTTGTAAGAAAGTTGTATATATACCAAATTTTCATCCTAGGTCTTTGGATGCTTCTAGTTGTATCACCTGAGAAGCTGCACCAAAGTCTTGTTGACTACTTCTATCTTCCCATCTGTTAATGGATGGAATGCTATAGATCTTTTTAACTTCATGTCCATATTCTCCCACAATGTAGTCCAAAATGCACTTAGAAATCTTGTATCCATGTCTTAAATGATGCTCCTTGGTATCCCAAAGTGCACCCAAACCTTTCCAAGGAACAAGTTTGATGCATCTTTCCCATTGATGGTCTTTTTACAGGGTATTAGAACACACATCTTACTCTAGGCCTCCAAGAAATGCAATGGTTGGTGATCTCTATGGATTACTATCTCCTTTTCCATCTAATAATGCTTACACTTATTCACATATTACATCATGCCATAGAGCTCCTTATTATAGGTAGGTTAGTTAAGAATTTCTCCATGAAATACTTCAACATGGTAGCATACATTCCTTCCTCCTTGCATCAAGACAACTCCCATAGCATATCCACTCGCATTTGTCTCCACTTCAAAGGGTTGGTGTAGGTTTGGTAATTTCAGAACTGGTGCTTGAATGATATTCTTCTTTAACTCCTCAAAATCCTTCTGCTAACCTTTTCCCCACTGGAAACTCTTGCCACTTTCTTTATGGCATGGAGCGTTGTTGCTACCGCTAAAAATGAGGCTGTGAATTTCCTCACGTACTTTGTTACCCCAATGAAACTGTTGGCCTTAGAAACATTAGTAGGCATCGACTATTCCATGATGATATCCATATTGGAAGGATCTATCTTTAGTTCTCCTCCACCAATCACATACCCTAAATACACCAATTAATATTGTGCAAACTCACACTTCTTGAGATTTTATAACAACTGGTGCTTCTTCAATATTTCTAGCACCTATGTCAAATGTGAAATATGCCCCTCCCAGGTAGCACTATATATCTATAATCCAAATAGACAATAAAAAATGAATCTATAAAATGGAATATTACATCATTCATTAATGTCATAAATGTAGTTCGTGCATTACATAGGCCAAATGGAATGACTAACCACTCATACAAACTTGCCTGGTTATGAAGGTGGTCTTCCAAGTATCTTCTTCTTTGAGCTGAACCTGGTGATATCCACACTTCAAGTCCAACTCGGTGAAGTATTTTTCTTGCTGCAACTGATCCAACAGATCATCTATCCCGAGTATGGATTATCTATTCTTGAGCATGATTTTGTTCAATGCCTTGTAATCTATACACATCTGTGAAGTTCCATTCTTCTTCAGCACAATGATGATGGGTGACCCACATGGTGTTGTACTTGGTCAAATAATACCCTGTTCCAATAGTTGTTGCCACTATTTCTTCACCTCACTTGCTTCTATAACAAACTTTCGATACAACCCAATATTTGGAAATGGAGAGTCCAACAATAGTTGGATCTCATGCTCCACTTCTCTCTTAGGTGGTAACACTTTAGGCTCTTAGAAAACATCCCTATATTCCTATAACAACTGCTTCAATTTTTGTTTTTGTTTCTTAGTACATCCCTCCAAGGATACCTTTCCTCTTATTGACTCTTGTACACACCAACTTTCTATTTAAAACAATAAAACTTACTTCTTCTTGGAACTGATCAATTTATTGGCTTGGTTGGCCCTTACCAACGAAATTTTTGACTTGCCTTTATGCGCGTTGATGATGAATGATTTTACATCCTTCATGAGCCGGTACTAGTTGGCTCTCCTCATGAATATTGCATCACACATGTACATGTATGGACTCCCAAATGCAACTCCACATACATAAAGGGGAACCACATCTAAATCTACTTCATCAATAAAATTAACACTGATAGAAAATCTAATTTTACATTGCTTTGTTACCTTCAGATCTGCATCCTTATTTACCCATTCTAGTGGATATGGGCTTGGATGACCACAAGCTTCCATCCCCAAATTCTTGACTAGATTTGTTGCAATGATATTCACCTGCGATCCTAAGTCAAATAGAGCATCAATCTTTGTCTTTTTAACCTATATCTTTATATGGAAGAGTTTGGTCATTTCTTTCTCTTCATGTACACAAACATACAAATGATCTTCTCATCCACGTCTGAGATACTTTCAACTTGGTTGCTTGAATATGTGGCCATGAGATTATTCTTATTGTTATATTTATTCTTGTTCTTTGGGTTTAGCTCTGGATGCAACTTCCAACATTTCTCCTATGTATGGCCATTAATGTTGCAATGGTTGCTAGGATCTTTACACTAGTGTGTTGTGTTTTTGTCCTTTTATATTTCCCCCCTTTTTTCTTCTTCTTCCTCTCCTTAGAAGCGTCTTGTTTCTCCTTCTACTTCGATCCACTTGATTGCATTCTCTTCAGCCTATATTCTCCAGGTACTATTCCTGTACACAAGCCTCATCCACTGATTTAGGCTTGAGCAACATCACTTGCTCATGTAGATGGCAGTGTAGACCTCCCAAATACTTGAGGAGTACATCCAGGTTCTTTGGAGAGACACCCAACATTATATCCATCTCTCTGAATTATGTGTTGCACTCCTACATGCTTTGGCCTGGCTTTTGCCTGAAGTAATGCCACCAGATCCACTAGTCCTCCACATACGCAATGGGATAAAATTATGACTTAATCGGGGTTTTTAAATCTTCCCACTTAGTCACTGGAGGTTCTCCCTCCAACCTAGGTATTTCCTTGTGGCTCTCCCACCAAGTTAGTGCATGACCCTCCAATTTCAATCACACAAATGAGATTTGTTGTCATTCTTCAATATGATGGATGTTAAAATAAACTTCCAACAGTTGTAACCAATGGTTCAACGTCAAAGTTTCGATCTCATCATGGTATGGTTTGATATTGAATTTTGATTCCATTTTAAATAGGGACTGTGATTGGTTCACGACACTTGAACTCGGTTGATATTTTTTGGGTTCTTTCTTCGATTGGTTCTTTGTTTCTCCCCGATCTTCCGATCCTCGTTCTGATTTTTCCTCTATATTCGAACCCCCATCGTCTCCAAATATCCCCAACTTCTTATTCAAGGCCACTATGAGGAGGTTTACATTGCAGTTGATATATGTGACTTGTTGTTCCATCCATGTGAACCTCACCTCTATAGGATCATGAGGGTTCTTTATAGATTCATCAATCATGATTAGGATTTTACGATTTTCAGCCTCGCGGATCTAAATCCCTATAATCTCTACAAAATAACCAAAGAAATTGTCTCTGATACCAAATGATCCATAAACTTTCATGGATATTCCATGGACAATTTGTCACAATAGATTTGATAATATTATATAAAAAAATTCTGAATTCATACACCATTACAATTTTATTAAACTTCTAGATCTATAAATTTAACTATAATTAGTGCATGCATGCGAATGGAAATTATGCAGAAAATAGAGAATGATAAAATAATCACACACACACACACACATAAGACACAAGATCTGTTCTAGGAAACCCTTTCGGGAGAAAACCCAGCTAGAAGGTGAGGCTACTTCACTCTCTTTCTCTATCTAGAAAATAAGGTTGTGGGTACAAAGAAGTAATGCTTGTGGCTTGTGGGCTACTATAGTGCATAGATACTCTCTTTGTTCTCTACCTCCTATCTCTCCTAGCTATCTTTTCTTAGTTATGGAACAAAATTATCTCGAAATAATGGAATGTCTCTTCCTCCTAGTGGCCCGGTTATAACATAGCCCGATAGCCTACTAGTGGTTAAGTTTGACTACATCAACTCTTATCTAGAGTTACAATATCGAATCTTCTAGAGTACTCTACATCAAAATAAGGTGGCTAGACCCTTTTTCATTAATAATGGGGGCTGATGCGACATCCTCCCAAATTGTAGAGGTGAAAACAGGGAGGTCAACTTCTGAGTGGCATAACATTTGCATACAGACTTTGATTGACGCGCTTCTTGCACCGTTCGAAAGATATATGTGTGTAGAATAACATGAAAATATCATGCACTATAGTAGCACATTTTTACCCCCAGAATACGTCATTTAATGCCTCAAAATTCTCTTAGAAGGTTTCAGACCATGTTTTTCCAAATTGGGTCCCGTCTGTAAAAGCGGTCCCATGAGCTGATTCCTCAACTTTTTCCACTCTTAATGCATCAAGATGGATGAAAAACAATATAATAATCCAATTCAAATCACACCTCCCCATTTTGGGAGGATTTTGGTCTCCAAAATATTTTACTGAATGAGTTGAGGAAATTTTTCCTCCACCTTCTCTCCAGTGTTCCATTTAGCTTTTCCTTGAAGTTGTCCCTTCAACCCAATCTGCCAAAGGTCATGTTGCCCTTGTATTGTATTTCTAGACCTCTTCTGCAAAAATGTGTCTTATGTCAACTCTGCATGAGCATCTGGTGCCAAATCCTCCACAAAAGGTAAGATTTGTTCCTATTCCTGATCTAACATGGAGGGCTCATAGAGTTTCAAAATATCTACATTCACAACTTAGTAAATGCACATATATTGTGGTAAAATGAATCGATAGGAATTATCACCCACCTTTTCTAGTATCTCAAAGGGACCATACCTCATAGCCTTGATTTTCTTACCAGACCCCTGCAGCCTCTCCTTGTTTAATTGTAGCCATACTCTTTGTCCCACCTTTAATGATTTCTCTGTTTTTTGCTAATCATGCCTGAAATTAAAATTCTCCTATGAATTATGTAGTGTTTCTTGTACTTGTAGATGGATATACCTTATCTTCTCTATAAATTTTTCAGCCCTCAAAGAATCTCTTATAAGATCTTCTCTCACTCCTCCTTGTTGCCCATATGCAATATCCAAAGGTGAACGTGGAAAATATCCGAAACAAGTTTCAAATGGGGACTTTCCTATATAAGTGTCGACTACTCTGTTGTAAGAATATTTTATATACACTAGAGTTTCATCCAAAATCTTCAGATGCTTCTTGTTGTATCCCCTGAGAAGATGCACCAAATTCTTATCAACTACTTTTGTTTGCCTAAAATCTTTCTGTGGATGGAATGTTGTAGATATATTCAACTTTGTCTCCATATTTTCCCACAATGTATTCCAAAATTCACTTAGAAATATTATATCCCTATATGAAGCGATGCTCCTTGGTATCCCAAAGTGCACCTAGACCTATCCAAAGAACAAGTTTTCTACTTCTTTCCTACTAATGGTCTTTTTATAGGGCATGGGAAAACACATCTTGTTGAACCTGTCAACTACCACGAATAGGTAGTCACGTCCCTTCCTGGTCGTTGGTAAACATCCCACAAAGTCCATGGAAATTCTGTCCCGAGGACAAGTAGGTATAGGTAAGGGATGATATAGGCCTTATTTCCCATTACTAGGCTTGCTAGTACAACAAAACATGCATCCTCTTATGAACCTAGCTACCTGCTCTTACATCATGGGCCAATACACATGCCTATGCAAGTTAGGCACAATGTTCCTTACACAAAAGTTCCCTACAACCTTGGAGGTGTGATCCTCTCTAATCAACTACAATCGCTCACCTTTAGGAACACATAGCTTATCCATCCTATAGTGTAACCCATCTTGGAGATGGTAGCCAATGGTGTTGTCACCATCGTGCACTTCTAACTCTATAACTAGTGATACACCTCCTTGAGTTCCTAATCTTATGAATATGCCTCTCTATATGCATCATGGATGAGTGGCTCCATGTGCATAAGAGTCCCCAAAGCTGTGATCTTATGTTGTCCAACTTGTTTGTGTTTCCCTTCAATATTTGATCACCAATTGAAACTGTTGTAAAAATCCCATCCACTTATACTTCATGGTATGTTGTAGCTTACTCTGGACCTAAAAGTATTGTAATGGTTGGTGATATATGTGGATTACTATCTCATTTCCCATTAGATAATTCTTCCACTTCTTCATAGCTTGCAGCATGGTATACACCGCCTTATTGTAGGTAGGGTAGTTAAGAGCTGCCACATGAAATACTTCAAAATGGTAGCATACAGACCTTCCTTCCTACATAAAGATAGCTCCCATAGTATACCCACTCGCATTTGTCTCCACTTCAATGGGTCACTCCAAGTTTGATAATGCCAGAACTGTTGCTTGAATGACCTTCTTCTTTAGCTCCTCAAAATCCTTATGTCGACCTTTTCCCCACTAAAAACTCTTTCCACTTGCTCTTATGGTGTGGATCAATGATGCTACCATTGAAAATGATGGCCTCAGACATCTAAAATTTCATTATGGCCTCCAACTTGGAAGGATCTATATCCAGTTATCCTCCACTAATCACATACCCTAAATACACCAAATATTGTTGCACAACATCACACTTTTTAAGATTTGTTAGCAGTCGGTGCTTCTTCAATGTTTCTAGCACCTGCATCAAATGTGAAATATGCTCCTCCCAGGTAGCACTATATACATGTGGATCATCCAAATAGAAAATAACTAATGAATATATAAAGTGGCATAGTACATCATTCATTAATATCATATAGCTGATGCATCTCATAGACTAAATGCCATGACTAACCACTCATACAAACCTTGCTTGGTTTTGAAGGCGGTTTTCTAGGTATCTTCTTCTTTGACTCAAACCTGCTGATATCCAAACTTCAAGTCCAACTTGGTGAAGTATTTTTCTTGCTACAACTGATCCAAAAAATAATCTATCCTGGGCAAGGGGTATCTATTCTTGAGTGTGATTTTTTCAACACCCTGTATCTATACACATCCTCCAAGTCCCATCCTTCTTCGACACAATGATGATGGGTGGCCCACATTGTGATGTATTTAGTCAAATGAAACTCTTTTCCAACATTTGCTATAGTTGTTTCTTCACCTCACTTGCTTCTATAATAGACTGTCTATACAACCCAATATTTGGCAATGGGGAGTCCGACAATAGCTGGATATCGTGCTCCACTTCTCTCTTATGTGGTAACCCTTCAGGCTCTCAGAACACATCCCTATATGCTTGTAGCAACTCATCCAATTGTTGTTTCTATTTCTTAGTACAACCCTTCTGGGATGCCTTACTTCTTATTGACTCCTCTACAGACTGACTTTCTCTTAAAAACAATAAAGCATACTTCTTGTTGAAGTTGATCAATTTCTTATCTTGGTTGGAACTCACCAATGAAAATTTTGACTTGCCTTTTTGCGCATTGATGATGAACAAGTTTATATCCTTGAAGAATCGGTATTGGTTGGATCTCCTCATGAATATTTCATCACACATGTACATGTATGGACTCCCAAACACAACTCCACATACATCAAGGGAAAGCACATCTAGATCCACTTCATCAATAAAATCAGCACTGATAGCAAATCTATTTTTACACGATTTTGCTACCTTAAACTCCGCATACTTATTTACTGATTCCAGTGGATATGGGTTTGGATGATCATAAATGTACAACCCAAACTTATTTATTAGCTTTGATGCAATGATATTTTCGTGTGATCCTCAGTCAAATAGAGCATCAATCTTTATCTTTTTGACTTATATCTTTATATGGAATACTTTGGTCATTTCTTTCTCTTTTTGTTGTTGAAGGCTACTCATATTCACCTCCTTCTACACTAACATACAAACAATCTTCTCATCCATGTATGAGCTACTTTCAACTTGCTTACTCAAATCTGTGGGCATGAGATTCTTCTTTTTGTTATCTTCCTTCTTGTTCTTTGGGTTTAGCTCTGGATGTAACTTCCAACATTTCTCCTTTGTATGGCCATCAATGTTGCAGTGGTTAGAGTAGTTGTTAGGATATTTATACTGGTATGTTGTGGATGTTGTCCTTTTATCTTTTCACCCTTTTTTCTTCTTATTCCCTTCCTTAGAAGCATCCTATTTCTCCTTCTGCTTCGATCCACTTGATTGTGATATCTTTAGGCCTATCTTCTCTAGGTAATATGCTTGTACAAAAGCCTCGTCCACTGATTTGGGCTTGAACATCATCACTTACTCACGTAGATGGAAGTGAAAACCTACCAAATACTTGAGGAGTACATCTGGGTTCTTTGGAGAGATACCCAACATTATAGCCATGTTTTTGAATTCTATGGTGTACAACTGCACACTTTGGCTCGACTTTTCCTCAAGTAATTCCACTAGATCCACTGGTCCTACACATACCCAATGGGATAAAACTATGACTTAATGAGGGTTTTGAAATATTTCCACTTAGTTGTTGGAGGTTCTCCCTCCAACCTCATGGTTTCTATGTGGCTCTCCCACTAAGTCAGTGCATTGCCCTCCAATTTCATCCACTCAAATGATATTTTTTGTCCTTCATCAATATGATGGACACTGAATTAAACTTCTAGCTACTACAACCAATGGTTCAACTTCATAGCATCTATCTTGCCATGGTAGGGTTTGATATCAATTTTTGCTTCCAATTTAAATAGGAACTGTGATTGGTTCAAGACACTCGAATTGGGTTGATATTTTTTTGGGTTCTTTCTTCGACCGGTTCTCCATTTCTCCTTGATCTTCTGATCCTCGTTCTGATTTGTCCTTTGTATTCAAACCCCCATCTTCTCGAAATATCCCCATCTTATTATTCAAGGCTGCCATGAGAAGGTTTAAATTTTGGTTGATATTTGCGACTTGTAGTTCCAGCCACATCAACCTCACCTCTATAGGATCACAACAGTTCTTTACAGATTCGTCGACCATGATTAAGGTTTTACAATTTTCAGCCCCGCTAATTTAGATCCCTGCAATCTCCACAAAATACCCAAAGAAATTGTCTCTGATACCAAATGATCCATAAACTATTGTGGATATTCCAATAGACAGTTTGTCAAAACAAATATGATAATATTATATTAAAAATTATGAATTTCTACACTATTACAGTTTTATTAAACCTCTAGATCTGTAAATTTAATTGTAAGTAGTGCATGGATGCGAATGGAAATTATGCAGAAAATAGAGAACAATGAAATAATCTCAGTTTCTCACATACACACATAAGACACAAGATATGGTCTAGGAAACCCTTTCAAGGGAAAACCCAACTGGAAGGTGAGGTCACTTTGCTCTCTTTATCTATTTGGAAAATAAGGTTGTAGGTACAAAGAAGTAATGCCTATGGCCCTTGGGCTACTACAATGTACAAATCCTCTATGTGTGCTCTAACTGCCATCTCTCTTATCTATCTTTTCTCAGCTATGGAACAAAATTCTCTTGGAAAAATGGAATGCCTCTTCCTCCTAATGGTCCGGTTATAACATAGCTCGATAGCCTACTAGTGGTTAACTTTGACTACATCAACTATTAACTAGAGTTACAATGTAAACCTTTGTAGAGTAGTTTACATCAAAATCACATGGCTAACCATTTTCCATGAATAATGGGGGCTTACGCGACATCCTCCCAAATTGTAGGTGTGAAAATGGGAAGGTCAACTTCTAAGTGGCATAACTTTTGCATACGAACTCTGATTGTCGTGCTTCTTGCGTCATTTTAAATATCTTTGTGTGTAGAATAACATGGAAATGTGTTACAATAAAGCATGAAAGTTTTACCCCCCAAAAAATGTCATTTGATGCCTAAAAATTCTCCCAAAAGGTTTCAGACCCCGTTTTGTCAAACTGGGTCTCGCCGTAAAAACGACCCCATGAACTGATTCCTCCACTTTTTTGACTCTGAATGCATCGAGATTGATTAAAAACGATATAATGATCCAATTTGGATCACCTTAGGACTTAAAGTTTCCATTGGAAGTGAGTTGGTCATCATACCATCCACAAACATTACCTTGTATATGTCTTCCATGTTATATGTGTATGTCATTGGATCCAGTAGGTGATGAAGTTTAGACTCATTTTTAGTGGGCGAGAGAGTGGTGGTGGGGTCTGGAGGTAACCCTTAGGGTGGAATTCTCCTTACCTTCCATCTCTCACCACTTTCCACTGAAGTCATTTCACAATGCATCCTATATGAGCACGCTAACAGGGTTAAACAATCTTGTCAGAGTTCCAAAGGGGAACCGCTCATTGCTCGCCACTCACTGCTTGGTCTTTTGCTCATGCTAAACACACTTGATGATGATATTGCCAAGGAACATGACATGGTCTTGAAAATAGGACTCATTAAATTGACCAATTATGACTGCATGGACGCTGCATGAATACGATGTGGTTAACATTCCGAGCAATAGTGACATTTGTACTAAGACCCGAGGACATTAGAATTGGGAGATTTTTTAATTCCACTTCCATAATACACCTTGGATGTTGGGTTAAATAATAAGTAACACCAACAGTTCAAGGGGGTGGGAGGCCGTTACACCCCATATGTTCTTCTCTCCAACTTCTCACTCCCAATTTCTCTAATAATCTTTAGAACAAAATACAAGAGTATAGAATTGAATCCCTACTCCTCCTAGTAGTTCAATATTTAACATAGCCTGATATCAATCTATTGGTAACATTTCACTCCCTTAACCATAAATTATGGTTATGATTTTGGACCTTCTAGAGTCTTCTTTAAATTCCACATCTTCCTATCCCAATATGGATGAGTAACATGTGTTAACATGGCATTCACTTGTACCATGGTGGTCAACACAAAAGGATAGCTTGTGGGAGGCATAACTTTTGCATATGAACTCTAATTGACATGATTCTTACATCATTTGAAATGTCTCTAAGTGGAGAGGGTGCAACACAAGTGACAATTTTTTAGCCTAAAATCATCATTTGATGCCTCAAAATGACTTCGAAAGGTTTCAATTCCTAATTCTCCAAATTGAGACCCTTCATTAAAATGACCTTGCAAGTTTATTCCTCTAATTTTTTCCACTTTCAAAGCATTGAGATAGATGAAAAATAATATAATGATATAATCCATATCATAATGGAAAATGGAAAAGCATTGGCGACAAATGTTAAATTGTATTTCATGATAAGCATGCCCATTGTCTGTTCCCATAGCATTTGTTTGGACCCATTTCAACCCTCACTTGGCTTAGCCCTTTGAATCATATGGTCAAACCCCTTGTCCATCATTACGTGTGTGTGGCTTCACTCGTAAATGATATAGAAATAGAATGTGTAACAAATATAAAGACCAAATCAGGAACATTGATTCTAATGTCTAGAAAACTTAGACAATCCAAAATATGGTTCTATGCTAGATGACGAGGATATTACTTCATACTTAAAATTTGTGTTCAAATAATTACAAAGAGTTCTTCAAGAGTATGTTCCTAAGATTGTAGTGAGCAAGTACACATTATTGTTGCAATGTATTTATGGTTATGGAGCATTTGTTGTTCTTTTTCTAAATCCTAGGTTCTTTGCATGTGCAAGCCATCCTTCAAATGTATCACCCAAAGGGTGCAATGTTCCTTGGAACCTTAGCCTAAAATATCATAATCTTACCTCAACTTGCATAAGATAAGGTGTGTATGGAATTGTTCTATCTATTCAACTAAGTGATGTTCTTTCATCCTAATCCTACCTAATTCGGTGAAAGGAGGTGGCCTTTATTGGTCTTGAAAAGTCTTACACTACAATACATAAAGCATAAGTCCAACAATTTGAACTTATTCAAAGATGTAATAATTCTACCCACCCTAAATAATCCCTCAGGGTCACACATTTATAAATACAAAAACCCTAGGGTAGAAGTGATTTCTTTTTACCAATCAATGTATAAGAAAACCTTGTCTTAAGGTGTTGACAATTAAATAAAACTATAAGAACATCAATCCCCAATTCATTCCTACAACCAAAATAATAACAAAATATTAAAATAATATTTTATTCATACAACACAATCAATTTATTTTACATTAGTTTTTTTTAAGTCCAAGTGAAAATGTTCACAAGGGTGTGGTATGAATATAGGTGATACTTCAATCTATAAAACATCATGCACCGCCTATATTTATCTACACTATGAGAAAGTCAACATAGTTGGTTGACTAACTTGAAGAAAGGCAGATGGCTATTGAAAATTTTCTCATGGTTTTACTATTTAGAAACCTAATGTTCAAGCAAAAATCTTTCATACTAATTGGTATATTTATATTATCTTTATTAAAATATGCAAAGATGTCACTGCATGTAATTAATAATTAATAAATACTGAGTTTGAAATGTATGTTATTATTAATCAATCTATGATGCAATGGAAAATGATTATCATAATATTGCTGCTACTATCCACACACATTAACTCCACCTAGGTCATAGTGCAAGTGCGATTCAACCAAAGTAGAAAGCACAATCATAAGAGACAAAGACAAGAAAAACGCCTTATCACTACCACCAATGTTGGCACAAATAAGAAAGCACAATCATAAGAGACAAGGACAAGAGAAACGACTTATCACTTCCATGATCACCTTTGAATTTGAGGAAAGCTCATAACAATTAATCACCCTCAAAGATTGTGACCATTCCACAAATGACATTTTAGACTATTTTTCTAACAAGTTTTTGGAGTTCTTACCTATTGAAATTTTAGACTAATTTTCAAGAAGTTTTTAGGAGTTCTTACATACTCATAGAAATGATGAATAGGTTGTGAGATAAGGGTTGTGGTTTTTTATTACTAAAATTATAATATTAAAATATTTTATCACCAATATTTATATTGAAATTTTTTTCATATTTTTATATTTAATTTTTTATGTTATTTGTTATAATAAATTCAATTATTTTACTTATATGATGATTTATTCTAATAGGAGTTGTTTTTAGTGTGGTTTTTTAGATTTTCCCGTGCTAGAATTTGGTGGAAAATTTTGAGGTAAAATCTTGATTTGTGTTATTTAAACTGGTTTTTTGACTGGATATATGAATTCAACACCCTCAAAAACCCCTAAGGCATTTAGATTGTGCATGGATTACCAATCAAACTTGTGATTTCAATAAATTCCTGCCAGATTTTAGATAAATTAAACCCAAAAACCCACCAAAAAAACTTCTAAAAAATCACACTAAAAACAACTCGATTCTAATATAAATATAATTTCTTCTTCTTCAGTTTTTGGCTAATTCAATATGTCTTTTCATAAAATAAAACTTTTTGCCTTTTTGTTATTTAAAGAAAATAATTTGACATTACGGATATTCACATTTTGATGGACGGGATGTTTATCTTAAATTTAATTGCTAGTAGGATAAAGCCATTTTTTTAAACGTAGATTTGATTAAGAATTTAATAAAAAATTGTGAAAATTAATATGGTGTATGATAAATTAATATGGTATGTGCTAACATGTTCTTTATTCCTTTAACATGTTCTTTATTCCTTTAATCTCGAGCTATAGGGGACATGTTGTATCTTATTAATGTTAATGCCTGAGGTTTAAGTTCTATACAAGTGTGTTAATAGTTGAATAAATGAAAACGATTAAAAAAAAGTGGTATTCACATACAATATTATCATGAATTCCATAGATCAAGTAATATATACATTTCTAAATTAAGATATGGAAGTAATAGCATCTAAAACTAGAGATATAATTGCTTGTTTCGAGTGAGTAGATACAATTGTAGTCGATGAGCTGGAATAAGATAAGATAAATGGAGGTGAGGAAGTTAATGAAGGAAGATGTATATGGAAGTGAAAGGAAGAGAATGGAAAGGGAATCGATTGCAGTAGTATTTGTTATTCCTATAATTATATATTATTACATTTTAAAATTAGGTAATTAAAGATAATACGTTGTTAATAACATAAAACAAGTTTTTGTAATAGGTTTTATGATCAACTAAGAAGAAAAAGGTGAATTCTATAAAATCCAATATTAAAGTTATGGGTCATTTGTATACAAAATCTTTCCATTAGGTTTTCACTACCAATATTTATTCCATTATGTCTTTAAATATGTAGGAGAGAAAGGGGGAAGAGAGAACCTTACATGATGCCATGCTTAATGTGAGGTGATAATAAAAAAACCTTCAATAAGAAATATTCCTATGAGTGAAAGTGCTTGAAGTAAGTGCTCAATCTATCCTCTTTGGAATGCACTCGATGACTTAGTTCTCTTACTCTCTTGGCATGTGTTCAATTGCTAATCTTTTGATTGCTTCTATGGCTCATAGCTTGTAAACTAGGAATGCAATACTATGTTTTGTTAATAAAATCAAACTTGTTAGATACCTAATCCTTGGGATTATGATAAATTGTAAACATTTTTGTAAATGTTTATTTATGAGGAATATGAAGAGTCATAAGTGGATGTGAAGTCATTTGGACCTCTTGGAAGATAAAACAAAATGTTACTTCTCTTTGTATTAATGTATGGCTCACTTTCATGAAATTCAATCCAAGCATGGAGTTATTCCTTAGCCTAACAATGGTATCTTTGGTTTATTTAACTCCAGGGTGAAAGCATAGAGTCGGGTAACACTTTTTGGCGAGAGAGGGCCCGTTTGGATGGAAAAAACGATGGCTTGATCAAGCCATTTAAGTGCTCGATTGAGCCTTTTTTAAACTCTCGAATGAGCTCCTTGGGCGCTAAAAAAGTAGCTCGATTAAGGGTTGAAAACAAACCCTCAATCGAGCTATAACGCTCGAGAGATCCATTTTTTATTAAATACCGCTCCCACAGTCTACATGCGCCATTTGCACTGACCACAGATAATTTGAGGGCTCAACTGAGAGTGTGATGGTAGCTCGACTAAGAGTATTAGAGCTCGATCGAGCAATTGAAGATGGTGTGCTCAAATTTAAATCCTCTTTAAGCTTTATGTCTTTATGTCTTGAAATTGTCTTTAATCTTTAAATTGTCTTCAACTGATGTGTTTGAATTTAATGTATATGTTATTATGCTTCTAGAATGTTAATTATATATGTTAAATTATGTTTATGATTTGTAGGCCCTTAGCAGGCCGAATTTGAGGATTAGAGTGCAACATCGATCCCTCAGTGCAATGATACTACAACTCATATCACATTGGAGGATGTTATGACCCTTCATACGTGGATCACTGAAGAGATACGTAACATCCCCGTCAATTCAACGATTCATCTTAGTTTGTCCTTGATGTTGGCTAACATAAATAGTTTGATCGAGACATACCAAAGGTAGAGCCCACATAACCACCTCCTATAGTCCATACAAAGGATTAGGAGCCATGAGGTTAGAGGTCGAGATGCTTGAGAGGTGGTGAAATAGGCCACCAAGGACATTGATGTTCATGGGGAGTTGTTCGACATCCCTCCAGATCGCCATGCTAGACATAGAGGTTTGATTCCACTGAAATATTTTAGGACCATTTTGTGTATGATAGATTCATTGGAGTCTGGGGTCAGTTTCCCCCACCATCACCAGGTTGACATTTATTTTTCCAAGCATTTGTATCTAGAGTTTGTGTTACATATGAGGTCATATTACACTAATACCGGATCTTGTTATTATGGAACCAGCTTGGGACATACTTATGAGAGAAATGGGGCTCGTAGGGACCCTGGGCATGTACCACCACCTCCGAGATTCTTTCCACTACCCTCTTGGAGATTTATATTATCAACATATCTATATGAGTTATCGTAACTCGACGGTGAGACCAGGGAAACTACTGTAGAAAACATGCGAACATCATTGGCCAGTGCATTTGTTACATTGGATGGGGATATTATGAGAGCACCATCATTGCCTCATGACCCATGAGTTCCCTTATATGATGATGCATTTCTCGCATGGTTACCCTTGAACCATGTTTTGACATATACATGTATGTTTCGTGATGCCATTTGTGAGACTTGGAGGGTGCACAACCTGCTTGACACAAACCAGATACATATATACATGAAACTTTTGGATCTTCTTGTCAAATTATGCATAATTATTTATAATTCGTATTATATTTCATTTATGTTAATAATTTCATGATGACATGTAGACATAACCCAACTACATGGATGAACTTATGAGGTCATACGAGGGTGAAGTTGATAAGCCAAACCATCCTCAAACAGAGCATGTTTCCATGGATTCTCCTCCACCTCCACCTCCACCTCATATGTTCACTAATGTGGAGGAGAGTCACAATATACAACCACATGAACCAACAATTGAGGTAAACTTTTTTATTCCTAATATTTCAACATTGTTTTTCAGTTATACATATATGCTAATTAATTTATAGACTAATTATAATTTGTCCTTGCCATTGTGTACACCGGCCCATATGCAGAGTGTCGTTGATGTCATTGTTATGTGGAGACATGAGTGGGATGGTGGGTTTAGAGGAATTGATAATGTGGGTCCATTGATGGAAGCCCGAATCATTAAGCCATAGATAGGGGAGCACCACACCCAGATTCATCAGACCCCCATCCTATCTGACTTGCATTTGGACTCAATTGAGGTTAGTAGATTCATGTATATGCAATTAAAAATGTGGTTGAAAATAATTATTTCCATATGTTGTTATTTTGTACAAATAGTGATATAATTAGTTTGAATTTGAATGTATTATATTGCAGTACCGACTTATGGACACTTACTTTGCGTAGTGAAACTCACATAAGAGTTTTGGTGGTACTTAGAGTGTCATAGTTTGTATATTTTTAAGCTCATTTTATAGGGGACATTCACATGTGATACAAACTTTGTATATTTTCATACATGGATAGTTTATGAATGTACATCTTGGACATTAGTTTAGTTTATGGATGCTTATTATTTCAGTTTATGGATGCTCATGTGATATTTGTAATTTGTATATATTTTCATATGGATAATTTATTGATGTACATGTATTCACTATTTCAATTTATGGATTTGTATTCATCTTGTTTATGGATGCTCATTAATTTTTGAATTTTATGGATTAGTTAAAATTATTTCGCTAATTCAAAAAAAAATTCTATATACTATAACTTTTATTAGTAAAATATATGTTCAATTTTGATTTCCAGTTTCATAGACTAAGAAAATAAGTACAATCTTAAGTTATGATGCAAGTCACATTGATACTTAAAATGAACTAAAATATATCATGTATCAATTTAACATTGAACATGGAAACAATTCTGATCATTCGTTATATTGGCTTGTAGAAAGTGTCTTTTAGTGCAATCAACATGTATGTTATTACAATTCAATTTTAAAAATAAATTATTTGAATCATAAATCCATTCATATATATATATTATATATATATATATAATATATATTATGAAAATTTTTATGACCCGCCCATATACTATTGCATGGACAACTTTTTTAAGTGATTCACTCAATTTCTTATCTCAAAATTCAATTAAAAAACACAAATAGGATTGAAATAAGTTTTATTCAATTTTAAAAGATGTCATGTAAACAAACAATATGTTTTATTCAACATTATTTATTTTGATATTATCTACAAGAGCTTAGTCATAACATGATATAAGTCAATTGTATTAAAATTTAATATATAGGTCAAAAAACAATATATGACATCATTTCTATAATTTTATAAAATATTATCAACTTTCCTAAATTTATAAGTAGTTATCCAAGTATTTCAAACAATTATTTCTAATTGAAATAAGTTTTATTCAATTTTTAAAAACTCAAATATGATTGAAA
Organism: Pinus taeda; assembly: GCA_000404065.3. Taxonomy (NCBI): domain Eukaryota; kingdom Viridiplantae; phylum Streptophyta; class Pinopsida; order Pinales; family Pinaceae; genus Pinus; species Pinus taeda. The sequence continues at coordinate 13,867 of APFE030388132.1, read as the reverse complement.
TATTTTATTTTCAATTTTAAAAGATGTGGAGATGTAAAAGATACAAATACAAGTTTTATTCGATTTTATTTTGTTTGAGGTTATCTACAAAAGCTTAGCCATAATGCATGTCATTAATAATTTTTTGTGCTTATACTGAAATTAATCCACATTGTTAAACTAATTACCTTGAAATTAATGTACACCATATATCTAGTTACATCAAATAAAAAATCGACATCTTCACTAAAATCAATGCATCTAATGCAAGCAATCAAATAGGATGAGAAATCAACATCTCCACTAATATCAATGCATCTAATGCAAACAATCAAATAAGATTAGAAATCAACATCTACACTGAAATCAATACATCTAATGTTGCAAGCAATCAAATAGGATTAGAAATCAATATCTACACTGAAATCAATGCATCTAATGCTAGTAATCAAATAGAAATAGGAATCAACATTTACATTAAAATCAATGCATCTAATGCAAGCTAAATCTAACAAGATTAGAAATTAATATCTTTAATTAAATTAATGCATCTAATTCAAACAATGAAATATAATTACAAATCAACATCTACAAAAAAATCAATGCATCTAACGCAAGAAATCAAATAGGAATAGAAATCAACATCTGTACACTGAAATCAATGCATCTAGTGCAAACATTTTTCTTTCCTTTCTCTCCCCCCTCCATCTATATCGATATCTCCCTCCATATCTCCTTCTTTGTCTCTCTTTCTCACCCCCCAAACACACACACACTCTCTCTTCATACCTATATATCTCTCCCTCCCTCCCTCTATCTCTCCCTTCTTCCCTCTCTCCCCTTCCATCTATATCTCTATCTCCCTTTGTCTCTCCTTCTTCATCTCTCTAATCACCCCACAAACATACCCATTGTTTCTCCATATATATCTATATCTCCCTCCATCTCCCTCTCCCTCTCCCTCTCTCTTCCCCTTCTCTCCCTTTGTCTCCCCTTCTATCTCTCTTCCCTCCTACTCTCCTCTCTCCCTCTCTCTCCACCTTTCTCTCTCTATATGTCTTTCTTATTACGTCCCTCTCTCTGCCCCTCCAACTCCATATATCTCTCTCCCTCCCTCTCAAGTCCTCTCTCTCTTCCTTTCTCTCCCACCTCCCTCTGTCTCTTCCACTCATCTCTCTCTCTTTCTCTTTCTCTCTCTCTCTCTCAACCTTCGCCCTGCAACTCCATTGACTATCTCCCTCCCTCTCTCATTCTCTCTCCCCCTTCTCTCAATCTCTCCTTCTTTGTCTTTCTATCTCACCCCCAAAAATACACACTCTCTTTCCATCTCTCCATTTTCACTCCCTCTCTCTCTCCCCTCCTTTATCTCTCTATATGTCTTGAACTTCTTCCTTCCCTATATTTTCCTCCAACTCCATATCTCGAGCTCCCTCTCTTTCTATGAGACTCTCTCCTCCTCTCCCTCTCTCCCTATTTGTGTCCCCTTCTTTCTCTCTTACCCTTCTCTCCCACTCTCTCTCCTCTATATTTAAAATATTTTAAAATACTTTGACAATTAAAATGTTATGTTTAAATAAAAAAAAGTATTTTCATTTTGATATCATAGAACATTTTTTTTTTATATAATACATATTTCAAATGCAAGATTTCAAATGCGTGTTGTACATTCACCTGGAGAAAATGATAATTTTCCAGGGAAATATTATCTAAAATTCTCCAACATATTATTAATGGTCGAACTGCCTCCATCAGAGATACATAGATCACTTCATGTCTTCCAATTGAAACTATTTAGGTTTTATTTCTTTAGGTAGCTTTAGGTCATGGTTACTTCAGGATTTTAAAAATATTATATATTTTATTATGTTAGATTTATAAAAAAAAAT
>APFE030388131.1:53315-68020 GCA_000404065.3 Pinus taeda | reverse complement strand
CTGAAAACCCCCAACTATCTGTATATTATAATGATAGAGAACATGTAACAATACATAGTACAATACTCCTCACAAGTACTCAGTACTATCTCCACATGCTACACACAAAACTAGCTTAGATCTGAACAAGTCACGGGTTCAAATCTCCTCCACTGTTTGCCTGCCTCTACTACGCAATCCAAGTTGAGAATAGATGAGATCCAAGTTCGAATCCCCTTGTCTTGTACTGCGAAATCCTCATTGGAAATCTCAATCAATGATTGTGCAAATCCCATGCATAGCTATAGTAACAACTGATAGAAGTCTCACCCTTTCACCCACCTCTAACACTTGTCTCCACTGAAGTGTCCATGCACTGAGTTAACTGATGTATTCTTTAGTTGATTTATGAGTTAATAATTAGTGAATTAATTAATAATTAATTCACACCACTCATCACTAGTGTATTTGTCAGTTAGACTAAATACAACTAGTTCAACTAAGTCAAACTGAACATAACTCCATCAAATCCTCAATCAACTCCACCAAACTCAATCACTTGAGTTCTAACTGAAGTCCATCATGCACTAGCTCAAATAACCCATAGGAAAAGCGTATTTCCTTTTGGCAGTTGCATGTGCCACATTCGTAGCTCAAACTGAAGTGCTGCAAGAGGATAAGATAATGTTTATAGTCCAAATATTATTAAGAGCTAATAATATTCGACTGTTCTATTTTTTGACTCGTAGTCTAAAAATAGAGGTCCACCTATTTTTACCAACATTACTAATCATCCATAAATAGCATCCTGCAACTCATAGACCATGATCCATATGTCTAAAAATAGACTTTGCGCAAAAAATAGCCTGCGGGCCCACTTAGTGAAGGCGACTTCTTTTCACGAAGCTCCATCATCTTGTTGCATTTTCAACACAAAGTCCAAAATGCGTCCACCTAACATCCAAGAATTTAGAGCACACAATGTCTCCACATAATGCAACCAATTTAGAGAATCCATGGCATCTAATTCTCCACCTGGCACTAGGTTTAGGGAATCATGAGCATCTAGTTCTCTACTCCACAACCAATTCAAGGAATCTGGAGCACCTAGAGCTCCACCCATATGACAATGCATGAATCTAGAGTTCTAAGCATCTCCACCCACTTTTCACTTCAAGAATCTAGAGCCACAATGCCTCCACCTATCTCGTACAAGGATCCATAACACACTATGAATTCCACCTGACAAACTCCAAGGGAATCTAGAGAACTTGGCGTCCACTTGTTAACCAATACACAAGAGTCTAGCACCTTATCCAAGCTCCACTTGATAAGAATGCTCAGGATTCTAGAGAGCTAGTCTCCACCTTAGTGAGAATACAGGGGTCATGAACACCTACTCCTCTTGTTGTTCTTCTCTTCAATGTGTCGTTCCTTCCTTTTGTATGCGTGCATCTTCTGGAATTACCCTCGCCTCATACTCTCCTCTGTGGTCTATATGCACATATGCCCCTTGCATCCAATGCACACCTTGCATTGAGAGTTCCCCTCTTTTCTAGCATATGGTCTCATGGCATGTTGACCGAAGCCACCTTTGTCTTGGTAGTGGGACAACTTGTCCTCTTCCTCAATACCCATATGGCACCTTTAATTTGACTATACCTTTGTTCTTTTGCACACAAAGACTCCATACACAACCTTAATTTCCTTGACCATCCATGCCTTTTATCAACATGGCACCTTACGCAAGCTCAACGTATTCCTTAAATGTGACAGGAGGGGATGGGTACTCATTAATGGATATTTTAACGCTCATCTATTTCCTCAACAAGCTTCCCTAGGACTTCCACTCCATAAACTCTGAATTTGTGTCCACTCTCAATCTAGTCAACTTTTACGGCTCTTATTAATTTATATCAATTTACATGATCAGCCTACAAGACAATATCTACAAATTACCAATAATTATTAAAACATACATCCACCTTATAGACCACTAGCGAATTCTTCCAACTTTATGATTTTCATAAAATAATAATGATGAATAAACTTACATTTATAGATACCAACTAATAATAATTTATCTTTTATTAATTAATAACTAAATTAGGATAACTCTTCCCACTCTTGAAAAAAAAATCCACCATAAGATCATAAAAAGAGATTTTCCTCACCTTGAAGGAGTGTATGAAATTTTCCTCACTTTGAATGAATGGATGAAATTGTGAAAAGTAGGTTTTTCAAGTTTGTTTGTTTTTACGTCCATGGGAACGCATACTTTTCGTCGGGTGAAGATGCATGGAAAAGGCCATTCATGATAGCTACCCCGAACCAAACGTGTAGACTCTATTAAGCTGTTACTCTCTATATATAATAATGTTTTTCACTTAAATATAAAAAGAAAGGCACGATAGGAATTTAACTATTTTTATAAATTTATTTAACTATGACCTATAAAATTATAGGTTACTTTTATATTGATTTATAATATATAATAAAAAGTCGTTACAAAAAGGAAAATAATATTATATTTGAATATAAATCATCTGTTTAGTAATAAGATGACTATATTAGTATATAGAGACTATGAAGATCATATATAAATAGATTTGTATGATTGAATATCAATTGTTGCATGAATTCATATGAATAAATTGGAATATATTTTGAAATAAATATAAATCATTATTAATAAGAAGATGATTTAATTATTAATTATATATATACTATATGAATTTATGAAATAAATTAAATGATTTTGAAAGTCAAGGGAAAATGTTTTTTTATAATGAGTAAGCCATTTATTTTATTTAATAAAATATGAGAGAGTGAAAATTTGATTATGATACCTTCAAAAATATAAAATATAAAAAGTTTTATATTTTAAATAAAGTATATATACGTAAACACTTATAGTAATTTATTTGGAAGAGTTTGTTTTTTTTAATAAGGAATTTGAAATTAATGAAAGGATATATTAACACATATTCAAAAACTTATGTTATTAATGATTAGTTTGATTTATTTTATTGACCTTGTTTAATAATAAAATATAATAATAATAATATATTAATATCAATATTTATTTAATTTTTATTTATTAATTTAATTTCTACTTTATTATTTTCTTTTAATTTAAAAAATTTGTTTATTAATCATAATTTTTTAGTCTAATTCAGATGTTATATTCTAATTGTTAGAAAACATCTTTGTTCATCTATTTTAATTCCAAAAATTGTTTATTAATGATAATTTTTTAGTCAAAAGTAGATGTTATATTCTAATGGCTAGAAAACATCTCTTTATTTATGAGAGATTTTTCGGCGTAAATCACATGTGGTTCATTGTCAGGACAAGTTGAAGAATTAGATCCAGCATTGCATGTTAAATAGTCCCAGTAGAACCTCCAACAGCTATAATCCTAGACTAGGCAACAACTATATTAACTAATGGCTATATATAACTGGGGAACAGTTAGACAAACCAAGGGTATAAAAATAAGTTAATTTCATAGCTAGTTAGTTATATTATTATTAAACGAAGTCAAGGACAAATATTATCCTAGGGTATATATACTATACATATACATATACAACATAACTATACATATATATATTATTTATATATAAATATATATATATAATATATATATTAGATATATATATAAATTATAAATAATAGTAGTTAAAAAAATATTAATTAAAAATAAAAATATAAAATTAAAAATAAAGAAGTCAATTTAGAAAAATAGATTTTAAATATTCATATTTAATTAACTGTCCATTAACCAGACAGCATTTAACTAATTTTAATTGTTTATAGAATACTTAAAGTCTTTTATAATAATATAGTTTTTATTAATACATATCATCATTATTATATAAAGATATGTTAGTATAAATAAAAATATAATGATAGACTAAGTCAAGTGTTGGAAAGAAAATAGTATAATTCAGTGTTTATCTTAATTGTTAAAATTAACATATGATTAAATTGAAGAAAAAAATTTAAAAAAAAGGACACGAACAAGCCAAAAAATGAGAGAAGGGAGGAAGGGAAGAAAACGACTAGGAAGAGAGTGTTGGGACCCAGCAACTACTAATCTTCCAGCCATCTTCTCTATTGAGATTGCTTGGACTTTTTTCAATCTCAAGGGCTTCCCTAAATTTCCGATGATGGAATTGGGAAACTCTAGCAATCACACTAGCCTCCTCAATACACACATGATGCTTGGTTCTTTCCGCATGTTCAACTAAAGCGGAAGACTTGGTTCTCCTGTGTTTAAGGTCATCTGCATTGACGTAACCCAACCCACGCTGGCCCACACTTCCACGAGTTCTTGGCTTTACACCTATTGTTGGAATTTATGACATGTTAGATTTGGGTGATTGTGTCCGGCGGTTGCATGCAATGTGTTCAGTAGATATTTGTTTGGCAACTGGGAGTAGTTAATGCTGCATTCAACTTCCACCTACGAACCTCAGGCTTGGTTCCTCCATTTGTTCTTTGGCCAAAACACTTTGGCTTCCTAATCATTCGCGATTATTCTATCCCGTAGTGAGGTTTTTGCGAGGGTTTGTTGGGTATATTGTATGGTTCTGGCTCTGGCAGATATGGGGATATTTGGTTCTCCTCCGGGTATGACTATGGGTGAATACCAGCCTTCCGAACTTGGTTATGTGTTTACTTGTGGTTTTCTCCTGTGGCTCGAATTTGTTCTCACTCTGGAGGTGTACTTGCTCGAACTCTTTTCTCACGGTAAGCTCCTTTGGTCTCGTCTTGTCGTCCCGCTATAGTTTGGGTTTAGAGTCTGGTCTCTCGTTCGATAATCGCTCCTTGTTATTGTTTTATTGCCTCTGCTATTATTATCGTTGCCTCGGGTCTCTGTTCTGTGTGTGAAATGGCTTAACTTCTGACGTCTTTGGATTCAGGTAGCAAAATAATAGACTTCCGCGACTCAGAACAGGTAATTGATCCTTTCCCTAATTCAATTTGACCTCCTTCTGGCGTTGATACTGACCAGAAATTCTCCTTTTGTCTCAGCGATGTCAATTTGTCACTGGCTCTGCTCCTCGAACCCTTGGTCCGGCTTACTCAGGTAATGTACATAACCCTCCTGTTTCTATGTTTGCTTCGATTTCAGTTCATCACTATATCAATGTATTAACTGTGCTCTGTTCGTATGTGCAAGTCAATGGCTCGAACTAGGTACGCAAGTTCCTTCTGGATTCGGTCTTCCAAATGTAGAAACTCTTTCTCCGCTGATAGGCTCTGGTTCTTAACCGTCAATGCACTGTTGGGGTCTTGAGTTTTCTGTAGGGTTTGTAGCTTACCATTTTTTCTTTTCGTATGTAATTTATGTCACTTCCGAAGATGGAGCTTCCATCTAGTTGAAATTCTTGTTCGGATTAACTGTTCGTTTGAACGATGTGGATTTCTGTTACCAAACCCTAGGCTAGGGTTTGTCCACTCTGGATGCGGCACTTGTTTTTATTTATGAGTGAATGAATGTGACACATCTATATCTTGGTAAATAGCAATGAGAACATATTTTTGTTATATCCGTTTCACTTATGAAAATTATGAGGAATTGTTCGAAAGTACCTTTGCTGTGGTCTGGTTTCTCTGGCACTCTGTTTCCGGTTCTTTATCCTCTTGGTCGTCTTGTTGTATGTCACTGTTTTCACTGTGGTTCAACTCGTTGGTTCCTCGCTCTGTATTTGGACATTTGCATGAATTCAATGTGGTTTGTTTGTTTGACGAGAACACAACGAAAACACGACCTTACGGTGGTCGTTCACTGTTTGTTAGCACTGTTCCTTACAATTCGATAAATGAAAAGTATAGTATAGGCAATCATACAGATGGACAATTTTTTTGGAAATATTATCTATCTTTATTTTTGTATTTGTCTATTATGAAATTGTTGAACCTTTTCCCTGTCTTACATTGCAATATTTATACATTGTTCATTTACAGTTAATTGAAACTGTAATTGTTTTTCAATTGAACATAAATGATATGGTTGTGTAACTACAGTTCGGTTGTCATTACAAGATCCACATTTAGATAATTTTGTCTTTTCTTTTCTAAGTTGACAGATCAATTTCTAAACTATTGTTTATTATTGTTGAACCATAACAACCCTAACCGAAATTTAACTTTGACCAACATAGCAACTAAAAGTAAAATAAATAAAATCCTATCTCATGACGTTATAAACTAATTAAAAAAAAACAATCCAGATACTCAAACAACCTTCCAACCTGGCAGAGACTTCACCTGGTCATGGTGAGCTGGATGCTCTTGCATCAAGCTACTGAGGCAAAAAGAAATCATGGCTCCGGTCTATGAGCTTCTCGACTGAAGACCCTGTGTGTTCAATTTTCCTGGCATCAAGCCATGAACTGTCCTCAATAGGATAGTTCTTCCACTTGACCAGGTATTGTACATACTCCTTCTGCCGAGTTCGTTTAGCCACTTGAGTGTCGAGAATGCTTTCGATCTCGGGACGTTGAACGTAAGGCATCTGTCTCTTCTAAGCTTCTCCTTCATCTTGGGTATTCTGTGTAGGTTGTGTGGTTCCATCTTCTTCCTTCTCCTCTGGGTTAGTCGTCTAAGGGAATAGGTCTGCTACATTAAAGATAGGTGAAATGCCTATTCCGGGTGGCAACTGTATCTCGTAGGCATTCGCCGAAAATTTCCGAAGGACTTTGTAAGGTCCTATCTTTTTATACTTCAATTCATTGTACGTACCTTTAGGGAAGTGTTCTTCCCTTCTCTTCAAATCTCCCAAGTCAAACTGTACTTCCCTTCTCTTCAAATCTACTTGTTGTTTATACTTTAAGTTGCTGTCCTGTAATTTAGTTTTTACATGCTCATGCAAATCTCTCATCGTGTCAGCGAAATCTTCTCTGTCTATGCTTCGCCTTTTCTGTAGTCCAAGGTCCCGCAGTTCATGCACTTCACGTGGATGCATGCCATACAAGATCTGAAATGGATTGAGACCTTTGCTGCGGTTAGGTAAGTTTTTGTAAGTAGACTCTGCCTATGCAAGCGCTCGATCCCACATCCGTGAATTCTCTCCGACCAAGCTTTGTAACAGATTTCCCAGACTCCTGTTTACAACCTCTGTTTGCCCATCGGTTTGTGGGTGATATGCAGAACTATAGCTTAGCTGTGTAACCATTTTTTTCCATAAGGTATGCCAAAAGTGTCCTGTGAACTTCACATCCCTATTCGAAAGGATAGATTTAGGAAATCCATGTAACCTGACAATCTCATTGAAAAACAAGTGGGCCACGTGGGTGGCATCATTGGTCTTTCTGCAAGGAATAAAATGCGCCATTTTTGAGAATCTGTCCACTACTACCATTACCGAGTCATATCCCCGCTGTGTCTTAGGTAGACCTAGGATGAAGTCCAAGCTGATTGAGTCCCACGGTTTGCCTAGAACAGATAACGGTGTATACAGTCCTGTGTTTTGGCTGTGACCCTTTGCTAACTGGCACACTTTGAATTTGGCCACGAATCGTTGTGCGTCTGTCTGCATCTTTGGCCAAAAGTAGAAATGAATAAGCTGCCCGAGTGTCTTGTCCATGCTGAAATGTCCCGCCAAACCTCCACTATGCTTCTCTCGAATAATGTTCTCCCTCATCGAGCAGTCGGGTATGCACAACTGTCCTCCCTTAAACAACAATTTCTCCTATAGATTGTAGTCCAACCAAGGACTGTTATCTCTCACTAAGGGATTCTGACATGCCTCATAGGCCTCCTTAAAATCTGTATCCATCTGGTATAAGTCCTGTAAGTGCTCAAAACCCAGCACCTGCACAGTGCTTTCCTGCAGAAGTAAAGCTTTCCTACTTAGCGCATCCACTACCTTATTTTCTTGCCCGCTAATATGCTTCAATACGAAATTGAAACTCTGCAAATACTCCACCCATTTGGCGTGTTTGTGGTTCAACTTGTGTTTCTGCATTACATACTATAGTGCAGAATTATCTGAAAACAACACAAATTCATTTCCCAATAGATAATGCCTCTAGTGTTTTAATGCCTGTATAACAGCATATAACTCCTTATCATACAATGAGTATTTCTGTCAACTGTCATTCAACTTCTCGCTGAAAAATGCTACAGGCTTATCCTCCTGACTCAGTACAACTCCAATTGCTATCCCTCTGGCATCACAGCAAAGCTGAAATAACTTCTTGAAATCTGGTAATCTCAGGATTGGCCTCTCAGTAATACTTCTCTTTAACAACTAGAAACTTCTCTCTGCTGCCTTTGTCCATCGAAAAAGCTGGCTGGCCTTTTTGATGGTGTCTAGCATAGGCGCGCAAATTTCGCTGATATTCTTTATGAATTTCCTGTAAAAACTCGCTAATACGTGAAAGCTACGTACCTCAAATAATTTATTCGAAGATGGCTAATTCACTATCACTGCCACCTTCTTTGGATCCATCTTCAGTTCATTCTCCGCTATTACAAACCCCAAATAAATCAATTCCTTTTGCAGAAAAGTACATTTCTTCAAATTTAAAGCAGTTTATTCTGCTGTAATTTCTCTAGCACCTTACGCACATGTTGAAGGTGTTCTTCCCTTGTCCTGCTAAAAATAAGTATGTCATCCAAATATACTATCACAAACTTCCAAATGTACTCCTTCAGCATCTCATTCATTAACCTCATTAATGTACTGGGCACATTGCATAGCCCAAATGGCATCACCAACGATTCGTACAGCCCCTCATTTGTCTTAAAGGCTATCTTCCATTCATCCCCCTCTTGTATCCGAATCTGATGGTACCCGCTCTTCAAGTCTATCTTAGAGAAATAAGTTGCCTCGCTTAAACAATCCATCATATCGTCCATCCGTGGTAGTGGAAACCTGTACCGGATGGTGATTTTATTGATGGCCCTTGAGTTGGTGTACATTCGCCACTCTCCTCCCTTCTTGGGAGTGAGGACCGTTGGAACAACACAAGGGCTTAAGCTCTCCCTTATCAATCCCTTGTCCAACAGCGCTTGCACCTACTTCCTAATTTCTTCATTGTCTTTGGGGCTCATTCGGTATGCCGCTCTGTTCGACAAACTGGCTCTGGGTACGAAGTCAATGTGATGACTTATGCTCCGTTTGGGGGGTAACTTGTCTAGCAAATCATCTACAACTATGTCTGTAAATTCCTGCAACATTCGTTGGATTTCCATAGGTAAATCTGATACCTCTGTATGCAACAATATTTTCCTTGCTTTGTTTACAACTGCGTAACCTATCTCAATGTCCTCAACTTGTTTTAAAAATTGTTTTCCGCTGACCAATAAAGTTCTTAGTTCACTCGTCTCTGCTGTCCCTTCTTCCTTGATGGGCATAAGCGTATGCTTGATTCCATCCTTCACAAATTTATAACAGCTCGTCAATCCATCGTGTACCACTTTCCTGTCGTAATACCAAGGTTTTCCCAGCAGTATGTGACATACATCCATCGGCATGATGTCACAAACAACTCTGTCCTTATATCTGCCTATTTGAAACTCTACCTCACTCTGTTCATCCACCAACAACTGATGGCCTTTTTGTAGCCATGGAACTCTGTAAGGGTTGGGATGCTTCAAGCGTTTCAAATCCAATTTTTCCACCATCTCTGTGGGCACTAAATTATCAGTACTACCACTGTCAATAATTAACTTACAACACTTACCTCGTGACTTACAAATTGTTCTAAACAAAGACTTCTGCTGCACCTGTTCGGTGACCTCCTTGACTAGTTTTAGCAACACCTTGTGCAGCACCAGAGCTTCGCCTATCTCTGGAGCATTCTCTGCTTCTTGGAGAGGTGTAGCTACTTCCTCCGGTTGTGCCACATATGTACCTCGCTGTCCAGCTTGATCTGCTTCTGGATATTCAAACGATCGGTGCCCCCATTTATGACACCTATAACACTGATAACCAGCCCCTCTACCTTGGCCATTTCCCCTGCCTCGCTGGGATGACCTACTGCCTCTGGCGCTATCACCTCTGTCTACTGATCCGGAAGCTTTAGAAGTGCTACCTTCCTCATTATTATTAGCAATCTAGCCTCTACCATAGGACTGGCATTTCCCTCTGCTGGCTCCTCATCCTCTCTGGGCATTCTGCCTTCTGGTAATTTTCTCTTCAGCCTTCATCGCACTCTGATATGCTTCCTCAGTGTTGTTCGGAGACAAAATACTTATTTCATCCAAAATATCTAACCTTAGCCCATTAACATACCTGGTTGTTCTTTCTGATGTATGCTATGTATACCTGGCTCGCAAATTCACTCGATAGAACTCCTCCGTCTACTCCTTTACCCTCAATCCTTTCTGTTTCAGATTCTACACCTGCCTGTGCAATGCAATCTGATAGTCCCTTAGCAGAAATCTGCCTTTTAACTTGGCCACCATCCTTGACCAGGTTTTAATCGGCACCTTGTTCAATCTTTTCCTCTCGTTCTGGACAATATCCCACCATAGGGCTGTGTGTCCCTTCAATTTCGTCGCAGCGAACTTAACTTTGCGGTCTTCACTGACTTCCTCACACTCAAAGTACTTATCCATCTCACTAATCCAATCTAATAAAACTTCGATAGACAGGCTGCCGTCATAAGTCAGGAGTTTTGGCTTGGGTTTACTAGTTGCTACTAAAACAGATCTCAACAATCTCACTTCTACAGACTCACCTTCTGGTCCATCTGCTGCTCCTTCAGTTTCCTCTTCACTATTATCACCTATTTCCAGATCTCTTCGTCTACCTGCCTCTACTGCCTCCAAATGGGCAGCAAGAATTCTAATCTCCTCTCTCAATCCTTCATCTGCCAATCTTTGAGCACCTCTACCACGACCTCGCCTTCCTCTCTCCATTCTTCCTACTAACATAAACAACTGCTCTGATACCACTCTAACATACCCCAACCCACACTGGCCCACACTTCGACGAGTTCTCGACTTTACACCTGTTGTTGGACATTATGACATGTTAGATTTGGGTGATTGTGTTCGACGGTTGCATGCAATGTGGTCAGTAGATATTTGTTTGGCAACTGGGAGTAGTTAATGCTGCATTCAACTTCCAGCTACGAACCTTGGGCTTGGTTCCTTTGTTTGTTCTTTGGCCAAAACGCTATGGCTTCCCGGTCATTCGCGATTATTCTGTCCCGTTGTGAGGTTTCTGCAAGGGTTCGTTGGGTATACTGTATGGTTCTCGCTCTAGCGAATATGGGGATATTTGGTTCTCCTCCGGATATGACTGTGAGAATACCAGCCTTCTGAACTTGGTTATGTGTTTACTTGTGGTTTTCTCCTGTGGCTCGAATCTATTCTCACTCTGGAGGTGTACTCGCTCGAACTCTTTTCGCACGGTAAGCTCCTTTGATCTCGTCCTGTCATCCCACTACGGTTTGGGTTTAGAGTTTGGTATCTTATCTAATAATCATTCCTTGTTATTGTTTTATTGCCTCTGCTATTATTATCGTTGCCTCGAGTCTCTGTTCTGCATGTGAAATGGCTTAACTTCTGACGCCTTTGGATTCAAGTAGCAAGATAATAGACTTCCGCGGCTCAGAACAGGTAATTGATCCTTTCCCTGATTCAATTCGACCTCCTTCTGGCGCTGATACTGACCATAAATGCTCCTTCTATCTCAGCTCTGTCGATTTGTTAGCAGCTCTGCTCCTTGAACCCTTGGTCCAGCTTACTCAAGTAATGTATAAAACCCTCATGTTTCTATGTTTTCTTCGACTTCAGTTCATCACTATATCAATGTATTAACTGTGCTCTGTTCGTATGTGCAGGTCAATGGCTCGACCTGGGTACGTGGGTTCCTTCTGGATTCGACCTTCCAAATGTAGTAACTCTTTCTCCGTCGGTAGGCTCTAGTTCTTAACCGTCAATGCATTGTTGGCGCCTTGAGTTTTCTGTAGGGTTTGTAGCTTGTTTTTTTTGCTTTTCGTATGTAATCTATGTCATTTCTGAAGATGGGGCTTTCGTCTGGTTGTAATTCCTGTTTCGGTTAACTATTTGTTTGAACGATATGGATTTCTGTTACCAAACCCTAGGCTAGGGTTTGTCCACTCTAGATGCGACACTTGTTTTTATTTATGAATGAATGAATGTGACACATCTATATCTTGGTCAATGGCAATGAGAACATAGTTTTGTTATATCTATTTCACTTATGAAAATTATGAGGAATTGTTCGAAATTACCTTTGGTGTGGTCTGGTTTCTCTAGCACTCTGTTTCAAGTTCTTTATCCTCTCGGTCGTCTTGCTGTATGTCACTCTTCGCACTGTGGTTCAACTCCTTGGTTCCTTGCTCTATATTTTGACATTTGCATGAATTAGATGTGGTTTGTTTGTTTGACGAGAACACAAGGAAAACACGACCTTATGGTGGTTGTTCACTATTTTCTAGCATTGTTCCTTACAATTCAATAAATGAAAAGTATAGTATAGGCAATGATACAGATGGACAGTTTTTTTGGAAATAAGATCTGTCTTTATTTTTTTATTTCTCTATTATGAAATTGTTGAACCTTTTCCTTGTCTTACATTGCAATATTTATACATCGTTTATTTACAGTTAATTGAAACTGCAATTGTTTGTCATTTGAACAGAAATGATACGGTTGTGTAACTACAGTTTGTTTGTCATTGCAAGATCTGCATTTAGATCATTTTGTCTTTTCTTTTCTAAGTTGACAGATCAATTTCTAAACTATTGTTTATTACTGTTGAACCATAACAACCCTAACTGACATTTAACTTTGACCAACATAACAACTAAAAGTAAAATAAATAAAATCCTATCTCATGACCTTATAAACTAACTAAAAAAACAATCCAGATACTCAAACAACCTTCCAACCTGGCAGAGACTTCACCTGGTCATGGTGAGTAGGATGCTCCTGCATCATGCATGCTCACTAATCCTTTGATTAATGGGGCGACCAGACTCACCAATATAGGGGGTCCCAAAGGAACAAGGGATAATATATACCCCTTTCATATGCTTAGGGTCGATAGGATCCTTCATTGACCTGAGGGACTTATGAATGGTGTTAAGGGGCCTAAAGGTCGTGGGGACATTATGCTTTTTAAGAATCCTTGCAATCTTATTAGTGGTCTGCTGAACATACGGAAGATGGACACCTGGAATCTGCTCCTGCGTTCTCTTTTAGTTAGTGAATTCTTGGCAGCTTTGAGGAAAGCTTTCTGACCCAAGAATCTACTATAACCATTCTCGACAAAGACATCGAGGAGATGGGATTTCTCCCTCTCGAAGCTCTTTTCATAAGATATCCTTAGGCCACGAGTAGCAAGGGTGTTGAGAACAACCATCTTCTGAGCTGGGAAATGGTGGGAACTAGCATGAAGATACTGCTCTGTATGTGTTTTCTTCCGAAACACCTGGTGGGAGAGGGAACCATCACTATTCTTAGAAATAAGAATATCAAGGAAAGGGAGGCAACCATCGACTTCTTGTTACTTAGTGAACTTAATGGTCGAGGATTGATTGTTGAGATGATCGAAGAAGAGATCTAACTCCTCTTGGCCGTGAGACTAGATGACATTGGTGTCATCAACATACCTTTTCCAAAGCTTGGGCAGGAGGCGGGCTGAGTTTAGTGCCTTGGGTTCAAAATCTTCCATAAAAATATTTGCAATGACAAGGGAAAGGGGTGAGCCCATGGCAACCCCACAGGTTTACTCAAAGAACTCCCCCTCAAAACTGAAAAAGGTGGAAGTGAGGCAGATCTCAATTAACCGAGCGGTGTCAGGATCTGTTAGGCGATTAATTATCTCCATGGCCTCATTTATAGGGATGCAAGTATATAGGGAAACTACATCAAAACTAACAAGAATGTCTTCAGAGTCAAGTCTAATGTCCTTGAGCTCATGAATAAAGGAAGCAGAGTCTTTTACGAAGGACTCTGTATGGCCAACTAAGAGTTTAAGCCTTAATGCAAGGAATTTTGCAAGAAAGTAGGTAGGACCTCTAATGGTGTTGACAATGAGTCTTAGGGGAGATCCTTCTTCATGAATTGTAGGGAGCCCATAGATTCTAGGAGTAATGGGGTTGCTCTCAATGAGTTTATGGTGCAGGGAACTCATTGAGCTACTAGATTTAATGGCAAGGGGACCACTAATAAGATTGCAAGAATTCTTAAAAATCATAATGTCCCCGCGACCTTTAGGCCCCTTAACAACATTCGTAAGTCCCTCAGATCAATGAAGGATCCTATCGACCCTAAGGATATGAAAGGGGTATATATTATCCATTGTTCTTGTGGGACCCCTTATATTGGTGAGACTGGTCGCTCCATTAATCAAAGGATTAGTGAGCATGCAGCTGAACATGTGGAAAGAACCAAGCATCATGTGTGTATTGAGGAGGCTAGTGTGATTACTAGAGTTTCCCAATTCCATCATCGAAAATTTAGGGAAGCCCATGAGATTTAAAAAAGGCCGAGCAATCTCAATAGAGAAGATGGCTGGAAGATTAGTAGTTTCTAGGTCCCAGCACTCTCTTCCTAGTCGTTTTCTTCCCTTCCTCCCCTCCCTCGTTTTTTGGCTTGTTCCTGTCCTTTTTTTTTCTTCAATTTAATCATATGTTAATTTTAACAATTAAGATAAACACTTAATTATACTATTTTCTTTCCAACATTTGACTTAGTCTATCATTATATTTTTGTTTATACTAACT
>APFE030388131.1:40874-52170 GCA_000404065.3 Pinus taeda | reverse complement strand
ATTTAAAACCCCTAGGATAATTATTTGTCCCTTTGACTTTTAATTTAATAATAATATAACTAAATAGCTATGAAATTAACTTATTTTTATACTCCTGGTCCATCTAACTGTCCCCCAGTCATATATAGCCGTTAGTCAATATAGTCGTTGCCTGATCTAGGATTATAGCTATTGGAGGTTCTGTTGGGACTATTTAACATGCAATGCTGGATCTAATTCTTCAACTTGTCCTCATGATGAACCACATTGGTTAGTTCAAAACGCGTCAACAAATGAAATATCATGTGATTTACGCTAAACAATCTCTCATAAATTTGATATGAATCAAAGAAGCCTCAATTCAACAATCTCTCTTTATCTATTTAATCTAATACCATGATCTAGTTCTTTGTCTTGTCATGAAAATGAACCATACTAGATGATTCTAAATGTACCGACTTATAGTTTTTTTATGTGATTTTTACCGAAAGTTCTCTCAACATTCATAATATATATCAATTCATGAAAATATAATATTAGATACTTCCAAAAAAAACCTTTAAGTTAAACTCATCTTTTTTAATAATAAAATCTTGTGAAAATACTTTAGTTAAATTTTAATATTAATTAATTTTTACCTAATTTAAAACCCACAGGATTTAGGAACTGGTTCAAATCTCCATACATCCTTACCAAAAATAAACTAATTTAAATATTTATTTTAGAAAATTAAAATTTTTTGATTTTAAAAAATATAATTTTTATTTTAATTAAAAAAAATTTAAATTAAACAATAATAGTTGTATTTCTTCTTTAAAAATCATCACTAGAAATCATCAATAATAATATATCATATCGCTATATTATATATATTAAAACTTTAAATAATCATTCACATATTTTTTAAGATATAAAATAAACTTTAAATATTCAGCCAATATTTAAATAAATTATTTTATAATGTATTAAATAAAATTTAATAATAACTCAATATTAAATAGGATTTTTGGTTGGTTATATTATTTATATATATTTATAAAAGCCACAACTGTATTGTAAATACTTATCGTTTATACCGTGGATAATTGTTATGAGTTGCTTTCGTAAATTACTTTTCGATATATATTTTATATATATTTATAAAAGGCCACAAATTATATTGTAAACAATTATCCAGTGGATAATTGTTATTCATTGTTTTTTAAATTATTTTTCAAGATGAAGATGATGATGGTTAATGTTTATTGAGACCAAACTTTGGTCTATGGGACCCAAAGAAACGAATTATTTAGTTTGATTCAAGATTTTATTCTTATGTTCAAAAAGCTTGGAGAGAAGCCTCGTGAGCTCACTGTAATTTTGACAATGTAAAAGGCTATGAAGGTCAGTATTGCAACAAAGATTTTGAAATTGAGATCTAATGTGGTTGTAGGCGAGGCACTCTAAGAGGAAGTGATTTTCATCCTTGATGTTCGTATTCTCATAGAGATGGCAGAACCTTTCCATCCATGGTGTTTTAGGAACTGCCCAACGACCTGTTTCACTATGGAGCTCATGAGAATTCATTCTAATCTTGGCTATATTAATTTTCTTCTTTGAGCTAGTTAAAATAGAGAGATACTTTTGATATTCTAGGGTGGGGTTGATGACCTCCTTATAAAATCTTAATTTTCATTTAGTTGCTAAATCTTTCTCACACCATATTTTTCTTTGAACTTAGAAGTAACAATATTTTTAATGTTATTAATGTTTTGCAATGCAACATTCTCGTTGATCTCCCAATGGTTTAACCAGGCTCTGGGTCTTTATACCAACCTCGTTTGAGCCTTAGTTGGTTTTGGCTAGAATTTAAAGCTAGCTTAGGAAGTCTATGGTCTCCTATGTTATTGCGTTTGTGCTTGTACAACAGAAGCCTAGTCATAGATAGGCTCTTGATAGGGGAAAGAGCCACTTCTATAAGGAGAATAGGATAGGGTGTGTTGCTTTTAATTTTGAGGTTATACGTTATAAAACACTTCTAGATTTGCTCAATCTTTCTCCAGGATTCTCTAGAGATGCTACAAACCCAAACCTCACATCCATATAAGATAACCGAAGTGACTAAAGTTTCAAAGAGGAACTTCTTTCTATCCCACACTACAAGGTCTGCCATTTTACAATTATTTTCAAGACCAAAATAAGCTTTCCATCCCTCATTAATCCTTTTCTCAATGCTATAGTTCCAGTTGAGCTTGTGATGAATATCAATTCATAAGTACTTGTAGGAAGACACTTCCTCCAAGTTTGTCATACATAAACACTTCCTCCAAGTTTGTCATACATAAAATTAGCGTAAGTGTCCTTCCTGGATTTAATAATCATAACTTTTGTTTTGTCAGTGTTAACAATCATACCCATGATCATACCCATGGTAGAGCATTAATCTTTAAGAAGTATAAGTTGCTTATCAAGATTAGATGGGCACCTTGCGAGAAGAACAATATCCTCACCATAGAGAAGAAAAATGATGACTATCCGAGTTAAGATTGTGCCAGCACATCCTGCTTCCTCTAAACAACCTTCTAGCTTGATGTAAATGACAATAGGGTAGGGGAGAGGGGACAACCTTGTTTAACTCTGATATATTGTAGATAGTTGTTATTGTTGGCTAGAGAATATTGATTATAAATTTTTATATTTGTATATTATTGTTATTTATTTTTTTATAGGGTAGGAAAATTTATTATAACTTAATTTAGTTATTATATATGCTTAATTTAGTTATCAAATTTGCACTGAGGATAATTATTTCTAGTTGTTATTTGTGAATGCAGGTTAACTCATCATCATTTTCAATAATTTTTGTTGGTGGTTGTAAGAAGTTAGGCTTTCACTCCTTCAAGATACTTCTAGGTTCAGGCTAACTCATCACCACCTTCAATAACTTGTTGGTGGTCCATAAGAGTTCGGACTTTCACTCCTCCTAGATACTTCTAGGTCTTGAACGTAAACCTATTTCTTTAAGTCCCAAAAACAATTTTAAAACGTACTCCAACCCCAATACTATTTTTATTCTTTATTAAATAGTGATATATATATATATGTAAAGAAATAAAATTTTAATTAATTAAAAACAAATTTACATCTTGGAAAAACCATTCCAACCTAAAGTATCTGCATCCAAACCAAGTTAGATATAAACCCCTATCCTGGTTTTTAATTTTTCTATTAACAGATGGATATGATATGCCTAGAATAGTGACAGATATTCTGAAAAAGAAAGGCAGTGGACTCCGTCATTGAAACAAGTTCATGAGGAGCAGCGTTTCACGAATTGACTTTTTCCATCACAATCAAGCCTGCGGTTTCTTTCTCTATAAAACCAACCGGGACACATTATACTCATAGCGATCGGTGCTCAGAGTTAGCAGACTCAGTCAATTGCTTGGATATTCATATCAGTAGTAACTATGGCGAACCCAAAGCCAGTGAGAGCTATAATCCTGTCTCTAACATTGCTATCTCTTGTCCTTCTCCGCACCGGCGCATCCGACACAGATCCTCTTCAAGACTTCTGCGTGGCTAATCACACCTCTCCAGGTAAAATCTTGTTATTAGTTTTTGTGGCATATGTTGTTTTTTTCAAGACTTCTGCGTGGCTGATCACACCTCTCCAGGTAAAATCCTGTTATTAGTTTTTGTGGCATATGTTGTTTTCATTTTCAAATCTAAACGGTAACAATGTTCGAAGTGGCCTCACGGTATAGTTTGAAACTTTTTAAGGTCAGATTTGAAAGTTTTTAAGGTCAACATAAAAATACCCCATCCCACACATCTCTCAGAAAACGTTAAGAATACCCCATCCCACAGATCTCTCAAAAAAATTTTTAACTCTTAACTTAGAGTTACTATATTCATATTACAGGTACTCTGGCGGTAAATGGATTTCCGTGCAAGGATCCGAAGGCGGTGAACGCCTCTGACTTTTTGTTTCAAGGGCTAAGAAATCAAGGTTCCACCAACAATACGTTAGGGTTCGTTGCTACACCGGGGAATGTAGAAAAGTTTGCGGGGGTGAACACGCTCGGAATATCAATGAACCGCGCGGACTTCGCTCCTGGGGGCGTCAATCCTCCTCACATCCATCCCCGTGCCACGGAGATTGTGTTTGTGGTGGAGGGCACCCTTCTGGTTGGGTTCATCACGACAAACAATACTTTGTTCTCTCAAGTGTTAGAGAAGGGAGATGTGTTTGTTTTTCCGAGGGGTTTGGTGCATTTTCAGTACAACATTGGAAATGGCAGCGCTTCGGCCATCACTGCATTCAATAGTCAGCTGCCCGGAACCCAGGTGCTTGCATCCTCCTTGTTTGGCTCGAGTCCTGCTGTTCCAGAGGATGTATTGGCCAAGGCGTTTCAGATCAACAACACGGTGGTTGAGGAAATTGTCTCTAAATTCTCTCCCAAGTAGCCTTTTTTGTTTGGTTTTAGTTCCATCTGTCGATCGTAAGTGTAAATAATCGAAGCCTTATGGCTTTGAAACATTTTTAATAAAGTTCCTACACTATTTTTTTTTTCTCTGTCGATTGTAGAGGTGAAAGATCGAAGCTGCATGGATTTGCAACAATTTTAATAAACAAAACATTATTGGTTTTTTCAATTGAGGTCGTTTAATGTCATGGCCTCCATGAGTGGGATATCTTTCTCTGGATTGCAAATACCTTGGGATGTCTTATCTTTCTGTGAGTTGCAAGTTTGGAGTACCTTATCTTTCTCTTAGCTGCAAAACTCAACTAATCTCTGTCGATTGTTAGAGTTGAATGATCGAAGCTGCATGGTTTTGAAACATTTTTAATGAAGTTCGAACACTTTTTTTAATTGGTCTATGCTCGTTTAATGCCTTGGCATCCACGAGTGGGATATCTTTGTTGCAAACGCCTTGGCATCCATGAGTGGGATATCTTATCTTTCTCTGAGTTGCAAATTTGGAGTGTCTATTTTTCACTTAGTTGTAAAATTGAACTCATAGATGGTAAAAAATATATAATATATAATGTTTTTATAATTATATATATTAAATTTTATAAAAAAAAGTTGAATGGTCAAAAATTATTTTTGGAAAAATATCTACCTTCTCATAGCTTCCTAGGGTAGGTAAATTGTTCTCCCATACCTTCTTCCCATGGTAGATAAATTGTTATCCATAGCTTCTCGTGTATTGGCCCACCAACAACTCTCCTAAAATAATCCTTTTGACTTTTGATTTCTGGGTGTCTCATGGTTTTCTTCATCTGTCTTCTTGCTGATTTGGGTGCGTGGCCATTATGGTGGCCTCATTAGTTTCACCCCTCCGTTGGGCTTTTGATTACATAAAGTTTGCTTCATGTTGAATGAAATTTTGACACATCACACTTAACATGTGTAAGTTTGATTACCTTTGATTTATTTGGTTTTGATTTGAATTTGAATGCATGGCATTCCCATAATAATTTGAAATATTTATTATATATATTTTTATTTTTATATTTAAATAATTAGTATAATCACATTAAAAATATGAATATGGTTGATATATGGTTGATATAGCTTAAAGTTTCATAAATATAATTAAAAAAATTATTGTATGCATGCATTTACTTGATTAGTCATGTATAAAAAAGTTATGGGTTAATTTTAACTTAACAAAAAAAGGAATTATAAATATATGTTATAAATAATAATGAGGAACTTATTAAAATTGGAATATTGATTTGTGAGTGGAGAGCCATTTGACACCAATCTAATTCTTTAAATTTATTAAAAGTAATTGATCATTTTGCTAAATAAAATTTGTCTATATATAAATGAATGTTGTAAATAATAATGAAGAACTTTTTTTAAGTACAATTCTAAACAAAATAATAATGAGGAACTTATCATGGAGAAACTTATTAGAATTGAAATAATCTCAAATCCCTAGGAAATGAGTGGCCAAACATAAATCTAATTTTTATTTTTTTTTAAAAGTCAATGCAACTTAACAAACTCTTTAATACACTAGAGTCATTGATAAGAATTAAGACTAGGCATATTCCCTTGAGAATCAATTTAGGCCTTCAATTAAAAAAATCAACAAATCTTCATCCACCTTAAATTAAAATAAAATAAAAATCAACCAATACTATAATTTTTTATTGAAAAATCTTGTAATATAAAAATTAAAATTATATATCTATATATAAACAGGAAGAAAATGCGAATATAATAAACTCATACATGTGAAATGAAGTATATCTTATAAACTTTTGTATTATATATAATTCATTAGTGTGTATATAAATTAAAAAACAAGAAAAACAAAAACCACTCACTTATCAAAAATTTAGCAACGACCCCACTCATCACTAACCCACAAGTCGACTTTGCCATCCATTAAAATCATTAAAATGGTTTACAACTTATGTCATGATCCACCTTATACGTTGAGGAAAGAAGCACACATTACATTAAAAGCCGCTTGGACTTCAAACGTATATGTGGGGCATATCAAACTCATAACAAATGAAACCACACTCCTATACGTTTCATATAGCACTATTACCTTTGAAGTCGGAATAATCTACTGGCTTTTTGTTTTATGTATCGATTTAACAAATGTTGTAAAGGCCAAGCTGCTAATTAAAACAATTGTTGTATACGTGGATTCCACTACATGATAATGTCTGATTGTGTAGCATTTTAAAACCTAGTGATTAATAAAAGGAATAAATGGCTTTGGATTTT
Source organism: Pinus taeda (assembly GCA_000404065.3). Lineage (NCBI taxonomy): Eukaryota > Viridiplantae > Streptophyta > Pinopsida > Pinales > Pinaceae > Pinus > Pinus taeda. Next base: position 45,451 of record APFE030388131.1, on the reverse strand, counting down.
GATTGATTGATGCATCAAGGACCAACCTTTTTCAACTCATCTCACCATCCACATCGATGGCCAAGGAATGAAGAATATTCAATGTGGCCTTGCTCTTCGTTCAAAGCACCCAAAGAGGAATGCCAAAACGCCAAAATCAATCAATTGCCATTGCCACTGAAATTTTGTTGTGACTATGGAACCTGTTACATTTTAGTATTTGTAAGTGCTTTGGTTTGAATATTTCAACTGATTAATGATTATACATATTACATTTTAATATCCACGGCTACGGTCATTAATGTCTTGTGAGTTTTTTATAACTTTGTTTCGAAAATTTTCGAAGAAACAACGATGTTTTTAGTCTCTGCCTTCAGCAGGACCATCGATGTTTTTAGTCCCTGCCTTTAGCAGGACTATAGCGATCGATTGATCGTTGACTCTTTATTAATTCATTTTTTTATTGATTTTTTTTCTGCCTATTCACATTTTAACCAAAGTTTAATGCTGGTAATGTCATTCACTGAAATTTTAACCAAAGCTTTTCTTTGAAAAATATTCGACCTCTTATTACCGCCTTCATGTGGTATGATACGGAAAGATTGTGGCAACTTTTTTATATATAAAGTTTTCTGGTACCCTGCGTTTTAATTACAAAGTTTGTTTATATCCCAAAAAAAAATTATGTTGCACTTCATTTTATATCCAAAGTTTGGGAAGCAGTGATTTTTGCATGCAATGCCACTTAGCTTTGTAGCCACTCAGAGATAGAGCTGTCAGGTGTAGCAGGTAGCCTCAACACCTAGCTCCTTGTCTCACCCCACCGCATTGAAGATTTCTTCCTCGCTAGTAAATTTTATTTTATTTTATTTATTTATTTATTTATTTTATTTTTATTTTTATTTTTATTTTTTTGAATTTCTATTAATATGCAAAGTGCTTCATGATAATTTGTGTTTGTGTAGGCTCATCTGTAAGGTGCTTCATGATAATTTTTGTTTGTGCACGCTGGAGATGAGGGAGAGAATAAGTAGAGGAAGTGTAAATCAATGGGTAGTTGTTGTTTGTTGTTGTTGTTGTTTTTTTTTTTTTTTTTTTTTTTTTTTTTTTTTTTTTTTTTTCAGAAAAATAGATGGTGCTTACTGGAAGAAAACCCATGAGAATAAGCAGAGGAAGGATAAATCAATGGGTGGTTTTTTTTTGATTTTAAGAAAATAACTAGTGTTGGCTGAAAGTAAACCCATGATTCAATTTTGTGACAGTAGTCTATCTACAATCATTAATAAATAGAAGGTATGTTCATGATATTTGCTTTCCTAGCCTTATCATGGTTTTAATTTTTCTAACTTTAATGGACATAAGTAACCGGAAGCCTATTCTCATGATTTTACTTTTCCTAGCTCATTTATTTTTCCTAACTCTTGTTTTTTATCATAGCTATTCTCATGATTACTTTTTCTGGCTCTTTATTTTTATCAGAGTTTTAGTTTAGTTTTTCAAGCTTTCTGTTATGTTGGACTCCATTTCAATATCAAACTACTATTGCTGGAGACGGGCCCAAATGTCCAAACTACTATGGCTAGAAACAAGCCGAGAAAGGGAAAAATGGGTGCAGGCATATTAATCAGCTATATTAATCTAGGTGATGTAAAGCTTGGAACATTGTATAGAAAAATTCTCAACTAAAATGCATAAAATCTTTACCTGCAAACTTAGGGCAACTATTCAACTTGCAAGCTTAGGGCATTGGTTCAAATTTCTAGCCCCAGATATGGCCGGTTCAACTCTCTAGCCCCAGATATGGCCGATTTGAAACCAGAACCAACACTTGCAAGCTTAGGGCACCGGTTCAACTTTTTAGGCCATCCCAAATATGGCCAGTTTAACTTTGTAGCCCCAAATATGGCTGATTTGAAACCAGAACTAACTCTTGATTTTGTCTCTTAGGTAATGTGGCCGATTTAAAACCAGAACCAACTCTTCATTTGGTTTCTTGGGTAATGCTTCCTTGTCATAGCTGAAACCCAATATTGCTTGGATTTGTGCATCTATAACATATAGAAAATTATGTGACTTTGGGTATCAAAAATAATTGAAATTCAGAGTTATCCAGATGGAATTTGACCTTGGGTATCAAAAGAATCTAAATTCATAACTAACTGAATGGAAATTGGAAATATAATAATAATTTTATTAAAGTGTAATGCATTTTACCTTTAGCATTGAGTACATAAATTAGTAAATTAGTATAGGAATCAGAATCACCTAGAACGTCTTGAACCCCTTAACGCTGGAAGATTATAACAATTGCTCTTATTGGGTTGAATCATTACTCTACAACTTCATGTTGTCTTTGGTTAATCATGTGTTGTCTTTGGTTAATCAAGTTTCAAGTTTATCATGTTTGATGCATGAGATAAATTGCTAAATTGATTCAAATTTTTCCAAATCTTGAAAATGCTCAAAAGGGGCATTTAGCCTTCAGTGATTTCCACTGCAATAGTGACCTTGATGGACATGGACCATCATGGAAACTTTAGAAAAAGTGCCTTAAGCGTTTGTGATAATCTTGGATATCCCCAGGAATCTTACCTCCATGAATCTATTACAGGATGATGATATAGTAAGGTTGTGCAATGGTCATATGCTTTCCTTCAATGTTTTCGACTGCAATGATGACTTAGACCTTCATGGGATTGTCCCTTTCCAGAAGATGGAACCAAATGGTCAGAAACTCTACAACACAAAGATACTGGAATTGTGGATGATGTTGGGAATTTCTGATAATTCCAAACAAAATCTGAACAGAGAATGATGCATTGTTTATCCCAGGAAACTAAAAATTATTTCCTGAAGAACAGAGTTTTCAACACATACACAAAAACACTTGTATTCATTAACAAAAGATTGTTGTTACAAAAGATTCTTCCTGTATCAGAGGGATTTCACCAACAGAACTGCTTCAGATGCAGTTTTTAACTTTACTCTGTCTCTTTCTGAAAACAAATTTACACTACTGTGTAAAAAAAAACTTCTTACATTCACATTGTCCTGCGTATTCCACTTTTTTGCATTACATTACATCCTTAAAAAACATTCACGCGTTGCTGCGCATTGCCTTACATTCCATTCACAAAAAAAACTGGACATTCACGCTCTGCTGCATTTTGCCCTCTTCTTCATTTGCGCTCTGCTGCGCTTTTTTTTCATTACATTACAATGCCCATTCGTCCTCTGTGTATTACACTGCATTACATTGCATATTCAAAAAACAACATTACCCTCATGCTGCTGCGCATATTGGTTTTTCATTCTTCACAAAAAATGTGATTCTACGCTGCTCTGTTCTTCCCTTTTTTTAACTTCGCACTGATGTGCGGTTCATTACGCATATAGAGTCAACAAGCAACAACAACAAAAAAATAACATTACATATTACTTTGAAAAAGAAATTACTCCCGTGAATTAAAACTTAACCTACATTTACTAATCGAAATGAATTATATTAATTACATAGCATGGCGGTAATTTAATTTCTCATACGGCCTTGTCAGTCATATGGAGGTCCTTCCGAAAAACAACAAAAAAATGTGCCCTGCTGCCATAGCCATAGATCTTCTCCTCCTTAATTGGACAGCTGCTGGTAATATCGGGCGGCCTTATTTGCTAAATGTTAAGCTCTGGGGAACGGTGGTTTGGCAAGGACTGTTGTGGACACACATCAACAGGTGAGTGTGATCGGAGCCCCTCCGAGGAATACCACTGTCCAGCCAAGAGCGGTGCGGGGAAATCAGGCGGTTTCCAAAAACTGTGTATGGTCGCTAGCGTTGCATGGTAGTTGAAATTACAATTTCAACACTCCCCTTTAATTTCAACTACTAGGTTATCAATCATACCGAGACATTTCATAAAAAATTCAAACTTTTCTGCGCCAGCGGTTTGGTCATAATATCTGCAACCTGCTCCTTCTCTGCTCTTATGGCAGATTTAATTCCATATCTCTCTCGTATAAGAAGATCCATATGATAGAGTTCTACCGGGGTCTTCATCAAATCTTTAATCTCTTCCTTTGTCATATTGACAAGGGTGTTGGCAGTGAAGCTCATCTTAGCCATCTTGGCAAGAGTTACGTATCGAACTCCATACTCTTTAAACAGATCTTCAAGGAACTTCAATTCCTTTCTCCCATTCATGGGTTCTATCCATTTCCTATCCTTAATTACTTCTTCGAAATGAACAGGGTCATTAACATGACAATATAAAGCAAATAAAGAATTCATATCTTCATTTGTTGCCTCTTGTTCATAAATGTCACTTAAATTTCTGAACTTCTTACCTCTTTCATTTGGTGTACAAATGCTTGAAGAAGCACTTGAATTTCCTCCTTGTGATGTGCTTGGAGAAGCACTTTCATTTCTCCTTAAGGGTGTCTCTTGCTACCCCTGTGTTGGTGCTACTATTTGGGGATGTATTTCAGCCATCTCTTCATCATCTTCATCATGTGACAAAGAGATTTTAACATTCACTATTTTCTCTATGCTTCCATCCCAAGCTTCCTCCTCAATGAATTGAACATCTCTACTCACAAAAAACTTCTT
>APFE030388131.1:11226-40379 GCA_000404065.3 Pinus taeda | reverse complement strand
CTTTGTTGTCCAACTTCTTCCTTAGCTGATCTGGAATGTGTGCATAAGCCACACATCCAAAAACTTTCATGTGGGTGACTCCTTGCTTTCTCCCACTCCATGCTTCTTCCGGCACTATGTTCATGACTGCGTTTGTAGGGCATCTATTCAAAATGTATGCTGCAGAGTGTACAGCTTCAGCCCAATAATCATTTGGCAAATGCTTTGCCTTTAACATACTCCTCGCCATATCCATGATGGTCCTATTCTTCCTTTCGACAACTCCATTTTGTTGTGGTAAACTGTTTATGAATTCCATTTTCTCTACAAAAACGTAGAAATTCCTTGGAAATATACTCACCTTCTCTATCAGTTCTTAGAACTTTGATATGCAACCCACTTTGGTTTTCCACAAGTGCTTTGAAATTGCGAAATTTTTCAAACACTTCACTTTTGTTCTTCATGAAATAAACCCAAGTTTTTCTAGTAAAATTATCAATGAATGTTAGAATATAGTGGCTGCCTGTAAGTGATGGAGTTTGAATCGGTCCACATAAATCTGAGTGGACAATTTCTAAGGGTGCTTTTCCCTAATGGAAAACTTTCTCTCTGTTGTTTCCCCAAGATACAACCTTCACAAAGGTTGTCTGGTTTCTCTATCAATGGTAATCCTCTTACCATCCCTTTTCTACTCAACAAGTTAAGACCTCCAAAGTTGAGATGTCCAAATCTCAAGTGCCACAACCAATTCTTATCCTTTGGTTCGCTTTGGAAAGCCTCTTGTGTAACTGCTACAATTTCTACCCCATCTTTCAAAACTGCTTTTATCTTGAGAGGGAACATCCTGTTCCTTGTCATTTTCACTTCAGAAATACATAGTTTGCTGGGTTTTCTATCCATGATGGTGCATACATCATTCTCAAAGAAAACATTGTAACCCTTTTGAACAAGCTCCCAATACTTAAGAGGTTACATTTCATTCCAGGAACATAATAGACATCTGTTATGGTTTTCTTTTCACCTTTCCTTGTTAAGATATTTACTTCACCTTTTCCCATAACAGAAAATTTACTATCAGTCCTGTTAGCTTCCTGCTGTAGCAGGTTACTCATATTTCATGATTGACGTTTTTACAGGCCAAATATGTCATACTTTACATGCTACAATGCTCCATATTTGCTCACAGACACTAAAGAAAGAGGCCAAGAAAGAATTCCAATCATGCTAATCAAAGCTCAACTTCTGCATTCCAATTTTGAAGAATTATTCCATTTCTGAAGACTTTCCATGCTAAAGGGAGGTCCAAACAGCTTAATCTTGGTCTCCCTAGGTTTCAATTTCCTGTTTTAGAATATAGAGAATGAATATCTATCCAAACAGTTTAATCTTGGCAGATTCTTAGACAGGTAGAGAAGCAAAGGAGCCCAACTATTTAATCTGGACCCTTGGAAGAAATAAGGGTAGTCTGTAGGTAGGAGGACAGAAAAAGAAAAGTTGAAAAGCTGGGTCTGCAAGTCTAAGTGCACCCAAACCAAAAAGAACAAAAAATGTTAGGTAAGTAGGCTGGGTAGGTAGCTTTGTGGTTGCAGAATCATTGATTATGATCAGTTTGTGTTTTCAAAAGTTATATCCATTTGATCAGTATATCAAGGTAGTTCCCATTTTGAAGGCCTTCAAGCGAGGCATGTTTAACTTCCCCTTCTTTTCTCCCCTAAATCATTTACTAACTCCCCCTAGAGAGGTCAAGATCTGCTTGATAACTCTCCTTTTCATCATTTTCATAACAATTCACCCTGGTAAAGATATGCTTTACTCAAGCAATATTCATACTTCCTTTACGGATCATTGCTTCCTTTAAAAAGCCTAAGATTCACATATTTAGCGCTTTCTTATCACTGGTCATATTAACCGCTAACCTTACTATATAGCTCCCTATCTATCTCCTCATCCCCTATTTTTAACTAGGTTAATAACTCCCTTATATATTTATCCCCTCCCTTTGGTTGAAAAATAACCATAAGTACACTTGGGAATTGCTAAGTTTGTCTGAAACATAGCAAGAACCCTCATCTTCCCCTTTCAAAACCATCTTCCAATATAGTGGACTCCTTCCAAAACATGTAATTCTCTCTCTTAAGGTTATCGGACCCCTTCCGAGGCCGCAAATAATCTTCAAAACCATATATTCCCCTCCTCCGATCACAAACAACCCTGGACGATTGCCTCAACATTCTTCCGATCCCGGTGGACCCCCTCCGATGTGATTATCCCAATCGGAGGTCGCAAGGGTATTATGGCTCACTGTTGTTTCTTCCCGATGGATGTTCCGCCGATGACATTTCGCAATTGACGTATCGCAAATACCATATGCCACATATATACGCCTCTCCCCCATTAGCCGATCCGATATCGCTAGTCGGCGATCGGCGACCGCAAGGGTCATGCGTCCGAGATGCATGGCGCTTCCTTTGCTCCGATGCGACATTATCACTACATCAAGAGAGCATATCGCTTCACAAACACTTCCTCACCGCATGCCTCTATTTATTCACGTATTTTGTTTAAAATACGATTTATCATTAAAAACTCGCTTCATTACAAATTCATCGCAAATTCGCAGCATTTTAGCTATTACTATCGCATCGCAGAAATACATAAGGCGCCGTACCATCCAACACCCTGCCACGTCACCCGCTGATGTCATCCACCGTACCAAGAGGTGCTGCTGACATCACCCACCAAAGAAAGGAGTGCAAGCGTGAAAAAGCATCTTAGGAGGCCCGTATTCAAATTTTGAGGCAGTTTTCGATGTGCGATTAGCGCCTAGCGCTAATTGCGCATCGCTACGGGAAATAGGCCATATTGGAGAATATTTAGGGAATCTTTTGATTCCTCGACCAATTTTGCACCGAAAAGGGCCGAAAAGGCCCGATTTCGCAGTTTGGATCGTAGCGGAAGACAGAGAGAGAGCCGGTTCAGGCATTAATGAGTATCAAAGCAAATGCGGAGCCAAAATCCACGTCAAAGAGTATCAGTGTTGCAGCGAAGTGTATCAGAGAAGATCTTCTCAGGGCTTGAGGTGAATAGAACATTAAACGAAATCCTCAAAAGTCAAGAAGCAGCTAAGGAACCACTCAGCGCTCATCATCACAATGACTGCACATTAAAACTCACATGAGATCAATGGACCATAACTCAAAACGCAGTTATGACAGAAGCACTGCACCAGGCCGTCAAAGACACCATATTAACTCATTTTTGATCCAACTGCCTCGGGCGCAACTCGAGGGATGTTTACTTGCATTTAATTCCATCACAGGTTTAGGTTTAAAACACTTTTTCCCGCAGACCTGTTAAGGTCGGTTGTAATAAAAACTCCAGGATATTTTACCTATAAAGAGGGCCCAAAACAATGTAAGTGGGGGGTTGGTTGATTGGTTGATATTGGTTGGCTGATGTTTTGCTTGAGCTAAGACTCGCACTGTATACCTGATAATTTCTATAATCAAAGATTGCTGATAGCTTGGAAGATGAACTGTTTGATGCATTGCTAATGGTTTTTGAAGAGTGAACGATGGAATTCTTGTGTTGTTGTATGAAACAATAATTTTTTCTCACCTCTATAATTTTTTTCAATTTCACATAAGCTCAAGTCACGGAACAAAAGTTTGGTTTAGAATTTTCTTTGATGCACTCTATGCTCAGTTTTTGTGCCTTTTAAATGTTTTCCTCTTGATTTAGTCATAAATATGAATTCCTCATGGCTCATATTTACTCTAGCTCACCTATGAATGACCGTTATTTAAGAATTCTTAGCTGCTCTTAATTATGGTTCTTTCATGTTCCCTTCGCTAAACTGATTGAGAGATTCTTTACTGCCTCTCATTCCTTAGCCCTCAACACCTCTCTGTTCAGCTCAGATATTATTTCATGAACAACTACGTTGCTCCACCTTTATCTTGTGACCAAGAAAACGCACCATCAGTCGCACTCCATGATTCCATGCCCAATGGTTTGAAATTTATCTTAGTATGCCTTGCCTCTTGTCTTGAAGACATCTCCCCTTCACCCAAGCCTTCCTTCCACCCAAAAACAAAATCCACTAAACCCAATAGCTAGCCTAAAATCATCACCAAACAAAGCTAAACGTTAAGAGAGAGCCCTCTCTGATTGCAGGTGGGCTAGAACCTGCAATCCAAAGATTGGTTCGTGGTTACCTCGGTCGTATCCCTTCAGGAGCTTAGGGACAACCTGAGAGATAACAAGTCCCAAGTGTGACTTCTAACTTCACACTCTGATCTAACTTAGAAAACAGGGCTATGTTTCCTGTCATATGGTTACTGCAACCGGAGTCTAGAAACCATATATCATCACTCTTTGTTTCAGCCATATTACAAGCTAACAACAAATTATCTTGGCTGATATTTTCTCTAGTGAAATTTGCACTAGATCTATTATTCATATCATGCTGCTTCTTCCTACATTCATTTGCATAATGCCCATATTTTTTACAATAATAACATTGGACATTGAATTTATCATACCTTTGTCCTTGAGCATGATGTTGTCCACTTTGTTGGCTGCTGCCTTGGCCTTGTTTCTGATTTCGATTGCTGCCTCTTCCTTGAGTGTTTGCTGTACTGTTTCTTCCACCTCTGTTTTGGCTTTTGCCTCTTCCTCTCTTGTTTCCTTTGCCTTGACCTCTTCCTCTTCCAAAGAACATCTGGGTCTTAAAGGCATGTTCTAGAGATGAGTTTTCATTTCTACTCAATCTCCGCTCATGTGTTATCAGTGATGCATGTAGTTCATCAACTGAGAATTTTGTGAGATCCTTTATCTCTTCTATGGTGGTGACAATCACATCGAACTTTGAGGGTAGGACCCTCAACAGTTTCTCCACAATCCTCCTTTCTTCAAGAATCTCTCCATGAGACCTTATTTGTGTGACTAGACCAATCACGTGTGAAGAATCAGTCAATATTATCTGACTCCTTCATGTATAGATTCTCAAAATCTCTCCTCAGCAACTGTAGTTTTGCTGTCTTCACTTTCTCCATGCCATGATAGGCTATCTTGAGAGTTTGCCATGCTTCTTTGGATGTCTTGGCTACTGCTATCCTTGGAAACACAATCTCATGCACTGCTTGATATAAGAAGTAGAGGGCTTTAGAATCCTTCTCCTTATAGCTCTTAAACAGATCTTTCTCTGCCTGAGTTAAGTTATTAAACTCATTTTCATCTACTGGTTCTTCAAATCCATCCTCAACAAATTCCCATAAGTCTTGTGAGGCAAGCAGGGCTCTCATAGTTTTGCCCAATAGTCATAGTTTTTCCCATTAAATTGTGGGAGCTGAGTATTACAGATACCCGTGCTAGTACTGGAGCCAACCATTCTTGCACTCTAAACTATGCTTCAAAATACTTGATTGTATTTAAAAATCACTGAGTGTCTTCAACAACAACACAAAAAAAACTTGAGAAATACCTTTGAATGTTTCTTTACCGAGTCTTCACTCTGCTGGAGAAGCTACTGCAGCAAAAATCCTTCCTTCAGCTTCTTTGACACCTTCAAAGAACCTGGACAAGCTCTGATACCATGTTGGGAATTTCTGATAATTCCAAACAAAATCTGAATAGAGAATGATGCTCTGTTTATCCCAAGAAACTAAAAATTATTTGTTGAAGAACAGAGTTTTCAACACATACACAAAAACACTTGTATTCATTAACAAAAGATTGTTGTTACAAAATATTCTTCCTCTATCAGAGGGATTTCACCAACATAACTGCTTCAGATGCAGTTTTTAACTTTACTCTGTCTCTTCTTGAATTTTTTTTTACACAGCAAACTTCTTACATTCGCATTGTCCTGCGTATTCCACTCTTTTGCATTACATTACATCCTTAAAAAACATTCACGTGTTGTTGCGCATTGCCTTACATTACATTCACAAAAAAAACTGGACATTCATGCTCTGCTGCATTTTGACCTCTTTTTCATTCACGCTTTGCTGCGCTTTTTTTCATTACATTACAATGCCCATTCGTCCTCTGCGTATTACACTGCATTACATTGCATATTCAAAAAACAACATTACCCTCACGCTGTTGCGCATGTTGGGTTTTCATTCTTCACAAAAAATGTGATTCTACGCTGCTCTGTTCTTCCCTTTTTTTTACTTTGCACTGCTGTGCGGTTCATTACGCATACATAGTCAACAAGCAACAACAACAAAAAAATAACATTACATATTAATTTGAAAAAGAAATTACTCCCGTGAATTAAAACTTCACCTACATTTACTGATCGAAATGAATTATATTAATTACATAGCATGGCAGTAATTTAATTTCTCATACGGCCTTCTTAGTCATACAGAGATCCTTTTGAAAAACAACAAAAAAATGTGCCCTGCTGCCATAGCCGTAGATCTTCTCCTCCTTAATCGGACGACTGCTGGCAATATTGGGCCACCTTATTTGCTGAACGTTAAGCTCCGGGGAACAACGGTTTTGGCAAGGATTGTTATGGACATGCGTCAATAGGTGAGTGTGATCGGAGCCCCTCCGAGGAATACCACTATAGCGGTGCGGGGAAATCAGGGGGTTTCCAAAAATTGTTTATGGTCGTTGGCGTTGCACAACAGTTGAAATTACAATATCAACAGATGAAAGCCGAGCAAAGAGAAGGCGAGAACTCCATCGAAATCATGGAAAAGGATCAACATCTTAAAACACTAAGAGATCAGTGTAATTGGGTCCAAATCAAGCTAAAATTATAAAAATCAGTAGGGCTTAATTTTGCTCAGAACCATACATAGTCTTACCATAAATACAAGCTCAGTGGTTAAAAAATCCACGAACTTTATGTCAAACAAATCTTCACATGGGGTAAAGCATGAAAGCACATCGTGGCAAGAGTGGGCATACCCTAGTCATGTACAATATATTCAATCTTTGACACGAGTCTCTGGTAGCTCACTAAATGGATGCGTGTTTTGTTTTTATATTTTTCACTGAACGCCTAGTTTGTTTTTATGTTTTTCACTGAACGCGTGGCTTATATTTTCAAAACACTTTGGACGTGGAAATTTGAATCATAATTAAACACACTTTGAACATTTTAAAATGCAGAGCATTCTGTATTAACATGCCCACGTTGATTAGAAACCGGGTATGGATTAACACACAATCTGTATTCAGTTTGACTGGACTCTAGGGAATTCATTATTATTAGTCGAGGAACATTAGTTGTATAGAAGAAGTAAGGAGTTATCATTGATTGTTTCTCCTCCCTATAAATTGAGCGCATCCTCTACATTGCACTACATATAGAGAAGAATATACATATAATATATTCTCCTATAATCAAATAATATATACATATTCTTGATTTTGTATATTTCATTGAATGATGGAACAAATATATGCTAAGGGTGCTGAGATTGGAGCATAAATAGCATAGGCTAGTAATGGTACATTTTAAATGATCAGACGGGCATAGATATGCACTCCCATTCATGATGGTTGTTCTTATTTGTTGTCTTCTCTGAATCAATGTTGTTGGTACCGTAGCATTGTTTCTTTTTTGCTGCGCATCATGCGTTCGTTAGTTTAACTTTCTTTTACCATTACCTGTTGTTCTTGCTTGTTTTGTTCTGTTATGCAGATTGCAGTGAAACTTGTGAAAGAAGATGTGCAATTGTGTTCCTCCCTATACATCTAGAAACGAGGATACATGCCCTTGCTATGCCACCACGACATATTAAAGTGCCCTTGTGAGATGAGAGTTAATAGTGCTATTGAACAATTGTTCACATGCCAAAACAAATCAATATTATCTTAATTGTATATTTATTATATTACTAATCAATATTGTCCATTAGGTTATTAGAAAATTGTTGCCCACTATGCTACTAACAGAATTGTTATTTGCTTTGTCCATTACTTACATTCAAGTATGGATTTCTAGTAGAATTCATGATGTTACAGGAAGAATTGTTGTCATCATAACAATATATACTATGGAGTTTCCCACCATTCACACAAAACAATAAAAGAAAAATACTCCATATATACACAAAAAAAAAAAAAACCATATTGGAAAATTGTTGTCATCATCGCCCTCCTCACTTCTTGAGGAGTTTTACTTTGCAATTGGAACAAACTACCGGCCGGGAATACCTGCTGCATGCAGCCCTTGTTATATGAACCTTATTTGTGAATATGTAGTGACTTACTTTTTTTTAATGACTTAACTGTATATGTGAATATATAATGACTTAATTGTATCTTTCATATATATTTTTTATTATATTAACCTTGCATGACCTATGTGTTAAAGGATAATGTAAATCTGTACATCACTTGGGCTTGGGTTTTTATGAACTATTTTATTTGTGAATATGTAGTGACTTACTTTTTTTTAACGACTTAACTGTATCTGTGAATATATAATGACTTAACTGTATCTTTCATATATATATTTTTTATTATATTAACCTTGCATGACCTATGTGTTAAAGGATAATGTAAATCTGTACATCACTTGGGCTTGGGTTTTTATAACTATTTTTTGGGATTTGGATGGTTCAGTATGTTGTTTTTATATGAATTCAGCTCATATTTTCATTGTAATAGGTTTTTTTTGGGTTATAATATTTTTTTTTACTTGCATGTTGAACTATTTTCAAGGTTTAAGTTTTAAAAGATTTAATGTTTTATAAAATAGTTCTCGTTATTTAATTTTGCTTTGTTTTATAGAGATGGTTATAATCATTCAATTTTTCTTTGCCTTAGAATAACATTAGGCCGTTATATATTTATAATAATTTTTTATGCAAATTTTTAAAACCCAAGTTGAGATTTACTCCATCTTTTATTTAAAACATGGGTAACTTTTGCATATGTTGTATTTTCTTATTTTATTACATGGTTTATTAAGAGTTATAGATAATTTTAAATTACAATATTATTTATATTTTAAATTTAGTTATATGATTTGGATTAGAAATATAGAATAGAGGAAATATAATTTTTTCTTTAATATTTTCATTATGTACCCAAGTTTGTTCTTTTTTTCTGTACTATATTTCCTATAAAATTTGTATATCACCCATTGTACATTAACAACTAATTATTGTATCATGTCATATTAATTAAACAATAAATTCAGTATGTTACATAAAACATAGCTTTAGTTTCATGTACATATAACATTAGATAATTTTAGGATTCTCAATGTCTCTTTTCTTAGTAAGAGGAAAATAACTACAAGCTAATAGAGCCTTTAAACCCATTGTATTGACTACTTTAAATGGCTTGGGTTATCTAAATAGCCTCGGTCTATGCCACATCCCCATTGCCACATCCCCTTTGTTGACAAACTGTCCAAAAGCCCACTTAAACAATAATGGTTTTAGGCGGGCCTGTGGTGAAATAACTTATTAAAACATTAATCCCTAAGCCTCTTATTTTTCTAGATTTAATCTTTATTTGTTATGTATCTTAGCACACTCTATGAGGTAGGTTAGATGACAAGCTAACTTAATTGGAGTCACATTTCTTCTTGTCACATCCAAATAATGGCTCCTACCTAGGTCATTGTATCTGAACATGCTTTCAAATTTTATTTAGCTAAAACTCCCAACAAGATAATCTCCCCCTTGTCCATACTCACCTTTGATAGTGAAGGGAACTTATTTGCAAATGACCATCTTTCTTTCTTTATTTGTATGTGATTAAAGCATAATATTACTGATTTTAATGTTGTATGTAGATTATTTGCTCTCATTTTTCTAGGTTGGGTTAAGTACTGGTTTGAATATTTTTTGGTTAATCCTATTCATTCATGGTTAGATTTTGTAGTTAATTTTTTAACTGATATTAACATTTCTGATTATGATGAATTAGAGGAAGATTTCAATTATTTAAGGAAAGAAAATGGTGAATCATTAGAATATTTCGCAATTAAGCTCAGACATTATTGTGCTAGATTTCCTTTGGAAGAAATATCTCCTATTGATGAATGGTTTCGATATCTTGTTTCTCTTTCATATGAACAAGATCAATCAATTGTAAACCAATCCAAATTATATAGTAATACTCATATACAAATTGGTTTGAAATTTCATAATCATCTTAAAAAATTAAAAGTTGTAGAAGCACCACAATTTTTGTCAACTTCTTTCATTTTATTAAACCAGAAATAACATAATAATTTAGAAGATACAAGTATTGTTCTTGTTAATTATTTTTCATTGATGTCTCTTTCTAATGAGAAAGAAAAATTAAATGAAGATAATATTCATTCTCTTCAAGATGTTATAACTATTTTTGAAGTGAAAGAGAATGAATTTGAACCTTGTAATCAAGTCATCAATACATATTCTCTTAGTTTATTTGTTCGAGATAAAATATCGAAGGATGCCATCATTAGTCGAAATTCTTATTCCCCATTGTTAACTTAATCATGTTGGGATAATAAACATGAATTTTTCTTAGACAATATTTCACGTTCAAATTTCTCAGAGGAACTTACGATAGAGGTTGATAAGTTTATGCAAGAAGAGGAAACGTACCAACCTGTGGAATCATATAAGTGTACCATTCCAAGAGATGCATTCCATTTTCTTTATTATTGTACATATTATTCATTGTACCCAAAAATATTTGATTATGTAACCACTCTTTTCAAAATATATTGAATTTATTTATGCATTGTTAAATTGTAATTAGGTACAAATTAATATCAATTTTGGTATAGAAGATAAATGAGAGAATAATATTTCGTACCATGAACCCATTACTTTCTCTTTTGATAATTATAAATAGGGGTATTAGGAAAGGATTTAAATGTATAAAATTTCATTTTCTATTGATTAACCTCAAATTGTGTTTGAAGAATAATCTTGTTTGCATCCTAATAAATTATTTGAAATTGAGGATGATAATAAATTAAATATTGTTACTAGTTTCTATCATGAAATTAATTATTAAACTTATACTTTAGGTGGTGATGGTTCATAAATATTGGTTAATCGGGTTGCTTTGTCTCAAATTGTTAATTTTGAAATATGTGAGCTCCATATGAATCATCAAGAAAATGAGACACTTCCTTTTCAATTAAAAACTTTGATAAGTCCACATTGCCTTGATGAAGTCTATGAAATCAATCATAATACCATGTTTCATCCACAAGATTATTTTCATTAGGATTTGAAACCTTTTCCATCTGCAAATTTCTTCAAACAATTCAATGTTAATATTTGTACATGTTAGGATATGATTGGAGATTGGCTTGATCAGTCTTATCGAGAAAATTCATAGAGAATTGTAAGGTTATACTTTCTTTATTTATTATGAATATCATGCAAGTAAGTATGAATTATTTTATTTTCATTTTAAAATACTACAAGTATTTTTGTTGATTTGGAACTCCTTTGCCTTTACAAGACTGGAGCTACTTCGATAGTTACACTCGAAACATGCTTCACTTAGTGTTGTGACCATTTCATTAATTTAGAGTAGGATATTTTTTTTTCTTTCATTTGCTTCAATAATGTAGGTATGAAAGTATGTTAAATTTGAGCTAAAGAAAAGTCACAATCATGACACCATCAATGAAGTTTACTTATCTTTGTTTCCTTCACTTTTTGTATTCTTGTTCATTATGATTAATGAAATATTCATCCTAAGAATATGAAACATGAATATGTTTAGTGAAATGATAATTCATAGGCTTCTTTTTTGTTTCACATAAAATGTAGTTTTCATTTCTCTATTTAAAGTCTTGAAATGTATGAGCTAAGCCAAATGGAAGGGATGAGAAGTCTAGAGGAGATCTTAGAAAATGAAAAGGAGAAGGGAGAGAACCCCCGATCGAGGTGTGGTAGGTGTGAAGTGGTGACAAAAGCAGAGGTGGGCCAGATGGTATGGGGGGTCAAGGTGATAGAAGCCACCCAGCTAGCCCAAAGGACAAAGGGGATATTGGAAGGTGTGAGGACATGAATGCAGGTGGGGCAACATGCAGGATAGGACAGGGTAGTAGACAATACAAGGTTAATGCAACTCTGGTCAAGGGTGGAGGAGAGAGGTGGAGCTCTGGGGTCAAGCACGAGGGTGGGAAAACAAGTGATGGCAAGTGGCAAGGTGAAAGAAGGAAACCCATGGCAGGAGTAGTCAGCCACAGGAGTGGAGTGATGGAAGGCAATAATGGAAGGATTATGGAAACCTCATCCCGAGTAAATTGAATAAGGGAATGGGTAGAAGAAAGAGGATGAGGGCACGTGGACGACCATTTGGATGTTAGGCAGCTGGACAGAGAAACAAGAAGATAAGACAACCGGGAGAGAAGGCATTTGCATGCAGAGGGAGAAAGAGGAAGAACGTGTTGCAGAAGGTGGTGGAAGCAGGTTGGAGGACGTCGAGCGGAAAATAGGTTTTTACGGCAAGAATTGGTATGTTACCTTGGTCCGCATTCTTGATTGCATAGTAAAAATGAATTTTAAAGAGGAATATGGGTTGAGGGCTACGGGAAGTCAAGACTCAGAACGATTCGATACCTATTCTTCCTAGGAAACTAGCCCAGTCGCCCAGAGTGTTTTCACCTAGAATGTCATCGAGGTGAGGGGGCTTAGGAAAACTATAATGCATCCCTTGGTAGATAAGGACCGAGGTAATGTGGCCCACGGGGATGCCCAATTGGGCTTCTACAATCGCGAGAGTAGGAAACCTACTGCTCTGATAAGATGGAGCCTGTGGCATGCGAGGGAAGAAGTTATTATCATGGGATGGGAGCTTGTAACCATCATGGACCATGCAGCAAGGCTCAAGTTTATCTGGCTCGAACGAAGTGCAAACTTGGCTGAAGGCTACGAGTCATAAGGAAAAATTAGGAGTAGCAACTGGGAGAGGGAAACATCGAGGAGAAAATCTTGGTCCAAACCCTAAAACACGACCAAAAATACCTGTAACGAGACTCAGAGTCGGGACACATGCAGAACTGCTAATTATGCAATGCATTATCCTGTCTGTTGGGGTGGGTAAGTGGGGAGGGGAGGAAACTGAAGTAGGAAGGTGAAACAGAGAGACCCCATGGGAAGTGGGAAACTGGGATATACAAAATACAGTGAATCACTAGCCCAAAATGAAGAGAAGAAGTTTGTTCATCTCTGAGAAGGAATGGGGGAATTCGGGGAATAAAGAGGGCAACCGCAATTCTCCAAGCCAGGCGTTGGTGGATAAGGTCGGGCTGGAGAAGCTCAAGTTCACTATGTTTAAAATAATTCTGACTTATAAAGAATTCTCATTGGTTTATGTTCTAGGTAACATAAATACGAGTGTGCATCGATGCCCAGTGCTTTGAAACCCATATAGTGCTCCAACCCAGGAATAAGCAAGAAGCCCGGAACTGGTTAGCCATCCAGGAAAAGAAATATTAAGCAGTAAAGAGGACAGGATGGCAAAGGAGAGAAAATAGGTGAGAAATCGAGGAACCAAAGGAATAGGTAAGGTAGGAAAAAGGAAAAAGGGAGTGGAAGCAACCTCCAGAAGAGGTCCAAACAAAAGAAGAAGAAAGACTAGGAAAGAAAACATGCAAACCCTCATAAACGCGTACATGGTTGAAACTTTTCCAGAGGTGAAAGCTCAAATATCAGAGTGGGAGAGGGAGCTCAACGACAGTATAACCAATGAGGAAATAGAGGCAAATGAATGGGAAATTATGGTGAAAGGTCTGGGGAACACCAGAGGTCATCACACGCTATTTTGGAAAAAAATTCAATAGTACTGGGTTATGAAGAATATATTGGCCCGAGAAATGACATTATATAAGGAGTGAGAGGAATAGGAGGAGGCCAGACCAACAGAGCCTAGCATGAAGGATCTACAAAGAGAAATTGTTGCAATCCAGATACAAGTGTACCAAAACAATCTCACATTAAACAGGATCAAGCAAAGCATATAGGACATGAAGAGGAGTGAAATCCAGGGGTCCAGTGCGAAATCCCCAGCCCCGGTGGGCTCATCTGATGAGTGAAACATGTCTCCAAACATACTTTTGTTTATACTTCAATTAGCTTTTACTGTTTTAATTTCAAGTTTATAGTAGATAAAACTGCAAATGTAGCCTGGATGGTCATGAAAAATTTATTTAAATTTTCGACAGCATTCGATGTATGCAGGTGGCCAACAGACTTGGTTTCATGCGGGCAGGTTGAGGCCACCTGCAAATTTTGACAAAGACATACTTATGTTCAGAAAATATTAACAGAAAAAGAATCTACCAAGCTTACAAAAAAAAAAATTCTTGAAATGGATATAATAGTTTCACATTTGCATTAGGTTTATGTTTATTTAGCATTTCATTTTATGATTTATTTAAAAGGTCAAGTTATAAAACATCTCATACAATGTTTAATGTGCAAGTATAAATTCATACTAGTTAAAGGTAAAATACAGAAATATTAAATAATCCTCTTAATAGAGAAATTTTCAAATAATCCTCTTATCCCTTGAAATTTGACTCTTATTATTTTGGAAACTTGCAATTTGATTGTCACATTGTTGAATGTTGACTTAATCTTGTAATATGTTTTTGTTTTTCTTATCTTGAGAATTTCATAGATTCTCCCAGTCCTTATCCTTGGTTTGAATGAGGGTAGATTTCACCAATTTTAGGGTTCTCCTTGGCTTGATCATTGGGAAAATAGTATATGTTTCATTATATATTACGAAATTTTATCCTTAAAGAAGTGTTCCTAAGAAGATGTCTCCTATGCCGACACTTAAGTATCCTAATAAGTTAAGTCTCTGATTTTGGAAATTTGTTATTAAACTATGCTTAATGTTTGCCTAATTCTTTCCATCATTATTTAAGAACTAATAACAAGAGAATGAAATATATTTCTAAATAGCTGCTTTCAAGGTCATGAATTTTTGGGATAGCAAGACTAACTAGTAAATATTAGTCACTGAAAAAATTACACCATCCTTTTCTCTTAAGGAGAAAATTTTCTTCCCCATATATTAAAGATTAATTATATTCTTAGTTAGATCTTAATAAATTAGTTAACTGAAGGATAGGATGTCTCATCACGAGCCTGCCTATCATGATCATAGATTCTAACAAAGTGACATTACTACTATTGGTTGCCAAGCTAGGGTAATGAAATTTTTGTCACAATTCTAAAATACAAGATGTCTCATCATGACCTGACTTGTTCACTCTTGTTGGTTCCTATGAGTGGCACTGTCATTAACTAGTCACCAAACCAAGGCATTGACCTCCAATTGATTCTTGGGAAAAGTCATAAGTATCAAAATAAAATGATCTTGAAGCTATAACTCTATAACTAATAGATGGGATAAATGCATCTCAATGGGATAAAAGACATCCATGTCGAGGCTATAGACACCTACTAGCAACAGCGGCCATGCCTATGGTATCGAAGTTAATTAAACAACCATAATCTACTTGGTTTCCTTGTCTCTCTCAAGAAAAATTACCGATTAAGTTTTTTACAATAAAAAATTATTGGTTCATATTTTATTGAGTTTCTCGGCGATGATAGATATATGATTTGGGTATATTGAAAATTTTCCAAAATTCAAACCATACAAATAAGGGATGAAGCTTTCAGATTTTTTGAATTATAACACTTTGAAATATCTAATCATTACTCAATTATTATAGATTTTGAGTCTTTCAACTAGAAATAATTAGTTCACCATGTGAGTCTCCATATGTTGGCCCTCCAATAACTCCCCTACATTTTCCCTTAAAATGAAGCACTCCCACCATAATGTTTTGAGAAAATAGTCTTTTGTCACTTGATTTCTTGGTCTCAAATGATTTTCTACATTGTCTTCTTGTAAAGTGTGCATTGATTTTTATCATTTCATTAACTTCACCCCTGCCATGGTTTTTTTTTCACATAAATCTCGCTTGAATTTGAACAATCTCGACGATTTTATTTAATGAATTTCTTTCCATAATTGTCTAATGAATGGAATTTTGACGCATCCCACTTATCATTTGTAAGTTTGATTACTTTTACTACTTTGGCATATTGCTTCCACAAATTCTTCCTTTGAATTATTTGGTCATCATTCAGCTTGGACTACATGTTGTAGTCCCATAATAATCTAAAGCACATGTACGTTATCACATTTTTTTGTTTTGTTAAATATTTATACACACAACATTGTATATATTAAATATTATAAATTTTTATTGATAAACCTTGTAATATATCAACTTTATGTAAATAAACAACATCATAGACTAAGACTAGCACAACCACATTAATAATTATTAGGTTCATCTTGTTAAATAAAAAAAATTTATATATGATGCTTAGTAACTATATAAATAATAACAACCACACACACACACACACACATAAACCAAAGGGATTAAGACTATAAACCCAAGGGATTAATATTATATATCTAAGGTATTATTAATATTATAAGATCAAGGCATTAGCAAACCCAAGGATTAAAATTATAAACTTAAGGAATTAATACTATAAAAACAAAGGATTAATAATATAAACTCTTAGGACTAATATTTTAAACCCAAGGGATTAATATAAATAGTAGGATTAGTATTACAACCCCTAGGGTTAATATTAAACTCAATATTAAAAACCCAAATAATATAATCCCAATATTAAAATCTAAAATTATAAATCTAATATTAAACATAATATTATAAATCTAATAATAGAAACCCTAATATTAAACCCCAATGTTTTAATGTGACATTACAACATTGAATAAATTGCAATGAAATGTAACATTGCAACAATCAATGTTATATTGAGTATCACATTAAGACAATGTTTGTTACAATGCAGTGCTAGACAAATATGGCATTCGACCATCGTTGACCATGGTTAACGACGACTGACAATGGTTTATCATTTTTGACAACAGTTGACCATGGTTGATTTTAATATTAAGAAAATCTTTGTCTATGAATATGAACCGTTATATGAATAAACCCAAGAGATATATATTATAAACCCAAGGGTTTAATACTAAAACCTAAAGGGATTATAAACCAAGGTATATAAAAACTAAGATAAATATTATAAACCCTAAAATAAACATGGTTAACTGTGGTTTACCATGATTGATTTTCATATTTAGCTAATCTTTGTCACAATGTGACATTGGACCATGGTTGACCATGGTTCATCATGGTTGAATTTCATATTGAGACAATCTTTGTCATAATGTGACATTCAACCATGGTTGACCATGATTGACCATGGTCGATGACGATTGACAATGGCTTACCATCAATGATGATGGGTTATGATGGTTGAAAATAGTTGATTTCCATATTGAGACAATATTTGTCACAATGTGACGTTGGAAAATGATTGGCCATTATTTTCCATGATTATAAACCCAACAAATTTATATTATACCTTAGGTATATGAACCCTTAGATTAATAAACCCAACAGATTGATATTATAATGCAAGAGAATAATAAGCGCAAGGGGTTAATACTAAAATCCCAAGTGATTATAAAACCAAGGGAGTAATATTAAACCTAAGGGATTAATATTGTAAACCCAAGGTAAATAAACCCTAAGATAAATATTATAAACCCTAAAATAAACATGGTTGACTATGGGTTACCAAGGTTGATTTTCATATTGAGACAATCTTTGTCACAATGTGATGTTGGACCATGGTTGATTTTCATATTGAGACAATATTTGTCACAATGTGACATTGGACGATGGTTAAACATGATTGTCCATGGTCAACAATGATTGACAATGGTTACCATTGTTGACCATGGTTGACAATGGTTCATTTTCATATTGAGACAATATTTGTCACAATGTGACATTGGACCATGATTGACTAAGGTTGACCATTATTATAAACCAAAGGATTGATATTATAAACCCTATGAATATACCCAATGGTTTACCATTTTTATCATGGTTGGCTATGGTTGATTTTCATATTGAAACAATCGTTGTCATAATGTGATGTTGGACCACAATTGACCATGATTATAAACCCAAGGGATTTATATTGAACCCTATGAATAATATTATAAACGCTATTAATAATATTATACCCTATGTATATGAACCCTTAGAGTAATAAACCCAAGAGATTGATACTATAAACTCAAGGGAATAATAAACACAAGGTGTTAATACTAAAAACCCAAGGGATTATAAAATCAAGTGAATAATATTAAACCCAAGGGATTAACATTATAAACCTAAGGTAAATAAACCCTAAGATAAATAATGTAAACCTTAGAATTATCGTGGTTGACCATGATTGATTTTCATATTCAAACAATCTTTCTCGCAATGTGATGTTGTAACATGCTTAACCATGGTTGATTTTCATATGCAGACAATATTTTGCCACAATGCAATGTTGAACCATGGTTGATTTTCATATTGAGAAAATATTTGTCACAATGTGGCATTGGACCATGGTTGACCATGATTATAAACCAAAGGGATTTGTATTACACCAATGGTTGATTTGTATTAAATCATATTGAGACAATTTTTGTCATAATGTGGCATTGGACCATGGTTGACTATGATTGGGAATAATATTAAACCCAAGGGATGAATATTGTCAACCCAATTTAATTAATTAAATCCATGGGATTTGTAAACCTGAGAGATTGATATTATAAACCCAAGGGAGTAATATTAAACCCAAGGGATTAATATTATAAACCCAAGGTAAATAAACCCTAAGATATATATTATAAACCCTAAAACAAACATGGTTGACTATGCTTTACCAAGTTTTGTTTTCATATTGAGATCATCTTTGTCAGAATGCGACGTTGGACCTTGGTTGACCATGGTTGATTTTCATATTGAGACAACCTTTGTCACGATGTGACATTGCATGATGGTTAACTATGATTGTCCATGGTTGACAATAATTGACAATGGCTTAGCATTGTTGACAATGGTTTACATTGTTGACCATGGTTGATGATGGTTGACAATGGTTCATTTTCATATTGAGACAATCTTTGTCACAATGTGATGTGGACCATGATTGACTAAGGTTGACCATTAATATAAACCCAAGGGATTTATATTAAAACCAAGGATTAATATTATATATGCTATGAGTAAACCAAATGGTTTATCATTGTCGACCATGGTTGGCTATGGTTTACCATGGTTGATTTTCATATTGAGATAATCTTTATCATAATGTGACGTTGGACCACGGTTGACCATGATTATAAACCCAATAAAATTATATTAAATATGAACCCTTAGAGTAATAAACCCAAGAGATTGATATTATAAACCCGAGGCAATAATAAACCCAAGGTGTTAATACTAAAATCCCAAGGGATTATAAACCCAAGTGAATAATATTAAAACCAAGGCATTAATATTGTAAACCCAAGGTAAATAAACCCTAAGATAAATATTGTAAACCTTAGAATTATCATGGTTGATTTTCATATTCAGACAATCTTTCTCACAATGTGACATTGCAACATGCTTGACCATGGTTGATTTTTATATGCAGACAATCTTTTGTCACAATGCAATGTTGAACCACGGTTGATTTTCGTATTGAGAAAATATTTGTCACAATCTAGCATTGGACCATGGTTGACCATGATTATAAACCAAGGGGATTTGTATTAGATGAATGGTTGATTTTTATTACACCATGGTTTGTTTTCATATTGAAACAACTCTTTCTCACAATGTGACATTAAACCATGGTTGACCATCATTGACGATAATTTTAATCCCAAGATATTTTTATTAAACCCTAGGATTAACATTATAAACCTTATAAATAATGTTATGCCCTAGAAGTATGAACTTTTATATGAATAAGCCCAAGGGATTGACATTATAAACCAAACGGATTAATTCTAAACCCCAATATTTTATAAACCCAAGGGAATAATATTAGGCCCAAGGGATTATAAACCTAAGGTATATAAATCCTAAAATAAATATTATAAACCCTAAAATAGACATGGTTGACTAAAATAAATATGGTTGAATATGGTTGACCATGGTTGACTATTAAACCCAATAGATGAATATTATGAACCCAATTTAATTAATTAAATCCATGGGATTTATATTAAACCCAAGGATTAATATTATGAACCCTATGAATAATAGTACACCGTAGGAATATGAACCTTTAGATTAATAAACCCAAGGGGTTGATATTATAAATCCATGGGAATAATAAACCCAAGGGATCAATACTAAAAACCCAAGGGAATAATATTATACCCAAGGGATAAATATTATAAATCCAAGATATATAAACCCTAAAATTATCATCGTTAATGATGGTTGACTTTCATATTGAGACAATCTTTATCACAATGCAACATTGCAACATGTTTGGCTGTGTATATTAGACCAAAGGGATTAATATTATAAACCTAAGGTATATAAACCATGAAATAAATATTATAAACCCTAAAATAAAGATGGTTGAATAAAATATTTATGGTTGACTAAGGTTGACCATGAGTTACTATGGTTGACTATTGTTGGGAGTAATATTAAACCTAAGGGATGAATATTAGCAACCCAATTTAATTAATTAAATCATTGGGATTTATTAAACCAAAGGATTAATATTATGAACCCTATGAATAATAGTACACCCAAGGAATATGAACCCTTAGATTAATAAACTGAATGGATTAATATTATAAACCCATGGGAAATAACCCTAAAATTATCATGGTTGACCTGGTTGATTTTCATATTGAGACAATCTTTGTCACAATGCGATGTTGCAACATGGTTGACTATGGATATTATACCCAAGGGATTAATATTATAAATCTAAGGTAGATTGATGCAGGAGCATTCAACTCAACATTATCATTGTATTTTTGTAGACATAGGGGGTCTTGTGTTTCAAGGAAGTTAGTTTCCTAAGTATTGAATTAATGTAATTATTTAATGTTTCGAGTGATTAATTGAATATTGTGAGGCATAATTTTAAATTTTCTCGAATTTAGGAGAACATGATAGACTTAGGATAGCTGAGTGATGAGAGGATTGAGAATCGATTGTAAAATCTAGATTAGGAATTAGTTCATGATTTTGTGGATTTGAGAGAATCCTTAGGGATGAGCAAGAGATTTTAGGATTATGTTGAGAAGCATATGGATCTAAACCAGGAATTGGTTTTAGAATCCCCGTTGTATAAATGTAAGCCTAAAAGGAAAAGACAGAGGTTAGATGTTTTAGATGGGCTAGATAGATAGCTAAAGTGTGTTTGTAAGCCTACAAGCAGAGTGTGAAGCAGAGGCCACTAATTAGAAAAATCAGGCGAGAAATACAGAGCGTTAATATGTCAGGCCAGAAAGATAGAGCCTTAATATGTAATCATTTGTTATATGTGTTGGTATGCAAGAACTCGATTCATGACTGTATAAATGTGTGATTGAATATCGAATGATAAGTTACAATGAATTAGAGATTTGCATAATCTATATATGCAGGCGGAGTTCAATGAATGCACAGAGAGGAAGAGAGCAAGACAGAGGCTCATAACGGGTCGTATCAAATTAATGCTCTAGAATGATAGTCATTTAAGAGCTCACAGAGGTTAAGTTCAGGAGAGAGTGCGCAACAAACAACGAAAGGAGAAAACCTTTGATAAACCCAAAACCACATAAACCATCGATCTCAGATTTAACGTTGAGATCGAAGTCAACTGCAGGGTTTGAAGGGAAGTTAAAATGTGTGTATGTTGAATACCCGCAGACCACGAGATCAAGAGATCTCATCATCCAACGGATATTGGGTGCTAAATTAATCGGACTTTAATTAAGAAATCGGACCCGAACTTTAATAAGTTAAGAGTTTATAGTTCCCATTAGGTCTGTAAAGCTGGTTAAGTGTCAAGCAAGTTAATCACCCGAAATCACTGTGGATCATCGGATCCATTGAGCACACATCAACTACGGGGGACTATTGTGCAAGTTTGATTGAGCGGGAAAGAACATCGGTTGTCAGATTGGAAGGAGAATCAACGGTGGAGATTATTAGTAAATATCGCATTGCAACATTTAAATGTTGAGGAGTTAACCTAGGCCATAAAGAATTGCAACAAGCGACCTCTGATGCGATCAACGAAGTGATCACATCGCAAACGTTCAGGGGTGTTGTATCGGCTGAAAAAAAATGCAACAAGTGATATGGCGGACCCGATAAGGTTATTGAGCACAACTTATATAAATTGAAGTCCGTTATGTTAACCACATATCAAAGGAGTTGGGGTCGTGTGTTAATGTGACCATGGAGATGGAAAATTGCAACATCGATAAAGGTAATCCTCATTAAATGTGCAACGACTGTATTTTAGGCAGAAATGGTATGTTTGCAATGGAATTATATTATAAAGGGTTTATAATAGAATAAAGCATCTATATGAGGTTTCTATGTTAGTCCAAGATTACCAAAGGTTAAGTGTGGGGTTTGATTTATATATGTGGGCTTTAAGGACTTAATATAATATTAACAAAGGTTTATAAGGGGTGATTAAGTCCGATAGAAAGGTGGTTTAATAAAGACTAGGCTATTGTAATGAATGATTCCATAGAGTTCAATAAAGGGGGCCTAAACCATTAATGGTTGAAGATTTTGACTTGTTAGTGAGTTAAATTTCCTGGGGAAAATTAGTTTATGCATGTTAGACATGCATACTATGGGTAAGCAGGGGTATCGCTAGTTCATTTGGTATCAGAGCTGAACAAAGAAATCGGGTGGGAAAGTTTCTTTGGAAGAATTTAGAACAGAGATATGTGGAAAGATGTGTACGTAGGCAAGGGAGATCAGATTCGAATCTGATAGTAAAGCAACCAAAGTAAAGTTGGGAGATTAGTAAGAGGAACACTAATCTTGATATTGCTGCATTTTGATAGAATGTTCAAATTTTGAGAAAAGTAGAGAAAATGATTTAAGGCCAATGAATCTGTATAATTGGAATTGTGAAATGTTTGAAATTGAAATTGGAGAAGAACAATTAATTTCTTAGAGGCAGGTGAGTAAGAATTAAGAAGAGATTGCAGAAACATAAAGAATCCACAGTGATGTTTTGGAGAATGGAGATTCATTTGAATCTGAATAGTGGATGGAGATTTCTTGTGAAATAATGCAGGTAATGTTTTTTTTTTTAACTCTGATTTGAGTTTTTCTAGATAAAGAAATAGATGGAAGAGTGATAGTTGTAGCTAATCAAGTATCTCAACAAAAGAAGATCAAGCCTTAAGAAGAAGTAATGAAAGAAACTGGTAAGGATTTCTGAGTGGAAGAAAACTCAGCAAAGGAGAAATGGTTGTTGATAGTTAAACTTTGCCAAGATAAATTCGAAGATTGGAAGAAGGAATTAGACTCTAAATTTGATTGACAATAGTTGAATGTTTACACAGTGGAAGCATGAAGATCTGTTGAAATAGATTTGCAGAAATGGTGAGATCTTGAAGGTAGGTGAAGGTATGCAAATTTGTCTAATGATTAGAAGATATTGAATGAGTGAAATTTTAGAGCAGGATTAAAGTAGTTAAATTGTAAGAGGGATGTTTGTCAGTTTTTGAAGTAACAGAGTTTGAAGATACAGCTGAAGGCTAGTGGAAAGAATAATGAATTCAAAAGTGCAGGTGAATGGGAGGACAAGATCAGACAGAGATCTTGAAGGTAAGATGATATGGTTTTATTTTTGGATTTGAAGATTGGAAAGTTGTAGTCTTTTCATTGATGCAAAAGTATTGTCGCAACTCCCAAAGGCAATTCCACAAAGGATGTGGGTAGAATTGCAAAGAGATTAAAGAAGCTCGTAAGAGTTTCTAAGTGAAAGCAGAATGTGGCAGAACCTTGAGGAATTCCAATAGAGATTGGATAAAATAGGATAGTTGTGTTCTTGGAAAGTACAAATGAGTTGAAGCCTAGAAGGAGCAAAGAGAATTCCTTAAAACAAGTTCCAGAGGTAGAGAACCAATTGCTTGCCAAAAGACCAAGTACAGAGAAAAGCTCGGTGAGGTAAGTTGCAGTAGGGTAGACTTGCTATTGTAGAGGCTTTAGTGCAGCTCATGGTAAGTAAGTGAGAAACTCATTGAGATGGAGAGGATGATGACTAGTGATAGTCATAACAAAGGTTTTGAAAGAAACCACAACCAAGGACAGAAGAAAGGAGATGCCAAAGCAAATGGCATACAGAGACAGTTAAGTAAAGAAGAATATGAGAGGGAGAAGGTTGAGATAGAAGTTCAACTTGAAGTATTAATGGAAATGGTGTAGAGAAATTTGATGGAATAGAAATATGGTTATGTCATGAGAAAGAAAGTGAAGTGGTAGAGGCTACAAGAGAAGAGGAAACAACAGGTGAATGTGCAGATAATAAAGGAGATAAGGGAACTTGAACAAATTATATATGTTAAAGTGAAGACAGAGAAACTCGAAAGAGTTGATCTACAACAAAAGGGAGATGTTGAAGAAGGTGTTGAAGTTTCGATATGTGAACGAGAACGTGGACCATTACTTTTTGAAATTGATGAAGAGCCAAAGGAGTTGAATCATATCAATGATTTAAAGCAGCTAGAAGAATTGATGAATGAAGCATTAAATGAGATTGAAAGGTCTTGTATTTTTAAAATTAATGATTTGTGTATGATTACAAGTTTGGAAGAAGATAGGTAGTCTTTTAAAGCTGTCAAAAATGTGGAAGAAAATCTTCCAAAAGATGAAATTTTTGAAGTAGAATATGACAAGGAGACTGGAAAAGAATCAGTTCACTACAGTGGACAAGTGGTGAAAGACATCATTAGAACAGATGATGAGACAGAGAGATTAGTTGACAGTATCAACAGTTCTTTGAGTTTGAATTAGCATACTGATATGCTGACAAAAGAAGAGAGATTCGAGCAACATACTGAAGTGTTTCCAAAGGAAGAAGAGGTACAGAAGCCTTATATTTTTTATTATAATGATTGTCTTATAATTAAAAATTTTGTTGCAAAATCTGGAACATATTTGGCACAAGTGGACAACCAAATGAAAGAAGAAGAGGAAGGACATCTACTAAAGGATGTTAAGAAAGATTTAGTAGAGGAAGAAGGACCATGTGATGATGGGTCAATAGCAAATGAAGAAATAGGAGATTGTGTAAAATTTCCAAAGTTCACTCCAAGTAAAATCATTGAGTTATATAGAGAATTAGACTTTCAAAGGAGAAAGATAGAAGAGCAGAGGATATGTGTTCAAGATAAATTGTTGAAGAAGGATGACAAAGAATCTGTCATAAATAATAATTAAGAAGAAGTTGACAGGTGCAAAAAACAGAAGCAAGAAATTGTTCTGAAAACCAATATAGCAGCAATTGAAAAGGTGCAAAATAACAGTAAAGAAGAGGGTAAGGAGGTGATCAGAATAAGTGAAGAACAATCAAGAATGAGAGTTCAGCAATCAGGAGTTGAAGACAATCAGCAGACAAAGGATATACTAGATAGAGAAATTGAGTTGATAAGAAGGTTAATGATGAAAGTGTCTAAAAAGAAGACAACAACAAGAAAGGAGAGGAGTGACAACAAGAGGAAGACAGTAGCAAACTATGAAAGCAGGCAAGTTGAATATTGTAGCATAAGGTATGGAGACCTGGAGAACAACAACAAACAATAGCAGCAATAGAACAATGGACAAGCAAAGACGGGTTACAAAATAAAGTCCGGCAACCAGGAGGAATCAATTATCCAGACTTATGACCAGGAGGTCATAAATTTTCTTCCTTAGGGAGTCTGATGTAAGAGCATTTAGATCAACATTATCATTGTATTTTAGTATACATAGGGGGTCTTTTGTTTCAAGGAATATGGTTTCCTAAGTATTGAATTAATGTAATTATTTAATGTTTTGAGTGATTAATTGAATATTGTGAGGCATAATTGTAAATGTTTTCGAATGTAGGAGAACATGAGAGATTTAGGATATTTGAGTGATGAGAGCATTGAGAATTGATTGTAAAGTCCATATTAGGAATTAGTTCATGATTTTACGTATTTGAGAGAATCCTTAGGGATGAGAAAGAGATTTTAGGATTCTATTGAGAAGCTTATGGATCTAAACCAGGAATTGGTTTAGAATCCTTGTTGTATAAATGTAAGCCTTAAAGGCAAAGACAGAGGTTAGATGTTTTAGATAGGCTAGATAGATAGCTAAAGTGTGTTTGTAAGCCTATGGGCAAAATGTGAAGCAAAGGCCGCTAATTAGAGGAATCAAGCTAGAAAGACAGAGCCTTAATATGTAATAATTTGTTATATGTGTTGGTATACAAGAATTCGATTCATGATTGTATAAAAGTGTGATTGAATATCGAATGATAAGTTACAATGAATCAGATATTTGCATAATCTGTATATGCAAGCGGAGTTCAACGAATGCACAGAGAGGAAGAGAACGAGACAGAGGCTCATAACGGGTTGTTGATCCATTCGAAGTATCAAATTAATGCTCTAGAATGTCATTGATTTAAGAGCTCACAGAGGTTAAGCTCAGGAGAGAGTGTGCAGCAAACAACAAAAGGACAAAACCTTTGAAAAACCCGAAACCACATAAACCATCGATCTCAGATTTAGCACTGAGATCGAAGTCAATTGAGAGGTTTGAAAAAAATTTAAAACATGTGTATGTTGAATACTCGCAGACTGTAGGATCGAGAGATCTCATCATCCAACAAATATCGGGTGCTAAAGTAATTGGACTTTAATTAAGAAATCAGACCCAAACTTTAATAGGTTGGGAGTTTATAATTCCCATCGGGTCCATAAAGTTGGTTAAGTGTCGGGAAAGTTATTCACTCGAAATCACTGTGGATCATCGAATCCATTGAGCACAGATCAATGACAGGGGACTATCGTGAAAGTTTGATTGAGTGGGAAAGGACATCGGTTGTCGGATCGGAAGGAGGATCAACGGTGGAGATTATTAGTAAATATCGCATCCAACATTTAAATGTGGAGGAGTTAACCTTGGCCATAAGAATTGCAATAAGCGATATTCGATGCGATCAACAAAGTGATAACATCGCAAACGTTCATGGGTGTTGTATCGGCCAAAAACAAATGCAACAAGTGATATGGTAGACTTGATAAGGTTATTGAGTGCGGCTTATATAAATTGAAGTTTGTTATGTTAACTGCATATTGGAGGAGATGGAGTCGTGTGTTAATGTGACCGTGGAGATGGAAAATTGCGATAGAGATAAAAGTAATCGTCACTAAATGTGTAACGACTGTATTTTAGGTGGAAAAGATATGTTTGCAATGGAATTCTATTATAAAGGGTTTATAATAGAATAAAGCATGTATATGAGGTTTCTATGTAAGTCCAAGATTACCAAAGGTTAAGTGTGGGGTTTGATTTATATATGTGGCCTTTAAGGACTTAATAAAAGATTAACAAAGTTTTATATGGCGTGATTAAGTTCGATAGAAAGGTGGTTTAATAAAGACTAGGCTATTGTAATGAATGATTCCGTAGAGTTCAATAAAGGGGGCCTAAACCATTTATGGTTGAATATTTTGACTCGATTGTGAGTTAAAATTCCTGGGGAAAATTAGTTTATGCATGTTAGGCATGCATACTGTGGGTAAGCAGGGGTATCCCTACGTCATAGATAAACCCTAAAATAAACATGGTTTAATAAAATAGTTATAGTTGAATATGGTTGACTATCGTTGACCATGGTTGACTATTGTTGTGAGTAATATTAAACCCAAGGGATGAATATTATCAACCCAATTTAATTAATTAAATCCATGGGATTTATATTAAACCCAAATATTGATATTATGAGTTGTATGAATAATGGTACACCCTACTAATATGAACCCTTAGATTAATAAACCTAAGGAATTGTATTATAAACCCACGAGAATAATAAACCCAAGGGATCAATACTAGAAACCCAAGGGAATAATATTACACACAAGCAATAAATATTATAAACCAAATGTATATAAACCTTAAGATAAATATTGTAAGCCTTATAATTATCATGGTTGACCATGGTTGATTTTCATATCGAGACAATGTTTGTCACAATGTGACATTGCAAGATGGTTGACAATGATTTATTTTCATACGTAGACAATCTTTGTCACAATGCAATGTTGAGTCACGTTTGATTTTCATATTGAGAAAATCTTTGTCACAATGTGACGTTGGACCATGGTTTACCATGCTTATAAACCAAGGGGATACATATTAGACCAAAGGATTAATATTGTAAACCCTATGAATAATATTAAGCCCTAGGAATAAGAACCCTTAGATTAATAAATCTAAGGGATTGATATTAGAAACAAAAGGGATTAATAAACCAAAGGGATTAATATTAAAAACCCAAAGGATTAATATTAAACCCAAGGGATAAATATTATAAACCTAAGGTATATAAACCCTAAAATAAACACGGTTTACCATGTGTGATTTTCATATTGAGACAATCTTTGATTTTGTGTGACATTGGACAATGGTTGCCCATAGTAGACCATGGTTGATTTTCATATTGAAACAACCTTTGTTACAATGTGACATTGGACCATGGTTGAATATGATTATAAACCCACGGGATTTATATTAAACCCATGGATTAATATTATAAACCCTATGAACAATATTATATCATAGGAATATGAATCCTTATATTGATAAACCGAAAGGATTGATATTATAAATCCAAGCGAATAATTCTAAAACCCCAAGTTTTATAAACCCAAGGGAATAATATTAAACCCAAGAAATTCATGTTATAAAACTAAGGTATATAAATCCTAAAATAAAAATTATAAATCATAAAATAAACATAATTGACTTGAATAAATATGTTTGACTATGGTTAACTATGGGTTGACCACAGTTTTAAAACATTGTTTAGGGTGACTATGGGATAAAAACCAAAGGATTAACTCTTTGTATTTATTATCAAATAGGAGATAGGGTTTTCAAATATTAATATTTAATTCAATATGTAATATTAAAGTTAATTTTTCTAGTAATCAATATTATTATATTGTAAACCAAAAGATATATTGTAAACCCTAAATTATAAACCTAAAATTATCAATGGTTGGTCCATGGTTGATTTTCATAT
>APFE030388125.1:0-10247 GCA_000404065.3 Pinus taeda | reverse complement strand
TAGCTGGACAACATGGGAAACTTGAGTCATGGACATCGAGTTGGGTAGATGGAGCATGGCAGTCTTATGCAGGGACATTATGTAGGGGCACTTATAGAGGTGTCACTTATGGGAATCTAATGAGGAGTGCCAAGGTAGTGATGTTATGTGGATGGATTTGCTGGTGTGACATGGGGATTTTTACTTATGAGTTGATGGGGATGCTATGCACTTGGGTACAACAAGGCCATGGACTTGGTGGAGTTATGAACAAACTATAGAGTATTCCTACTACATGGGGAGCTAAGGCAACTTGCAGAGACCTTTGGGGGCCAAGACATGTATGCTTGCTAGGATGTTGGTTGGAGATGAATCATGGAGCTCATGATGACATGAGGTTGTAACTTTTAGGGACTTCATATGATACTAGACTTGGAGGATCTGAGGCATTGAGGATCTGAGGTCAAGGACTTTGATGTAGTATGGGATGCATACTTTTGAGTACATTTATGGGGTGTGCTTGAGAGAGTGACTTGATGTGGAGGATCAATATGAGACACTTTGGAGTGATGGAGTTGCAGCGATGATGATGCCTTGGTGGTAACACTTGGGCATGAGTTGAGCTTAGACTTAACCACTTTTAATACATGGGAGATTATT
Organism: Pinus taeda; assembly: GCA_000404065.3. NCBI lineage: Eukaryota > Viridiplantae > Streptophyta > Pinopsida > Pinales > Pinaceae > Pinus > Pinus taeda. The sequence continues at coordinate 9,608 of APFE030388125.1, read as the reverse complement.
GGTCTATGATCATGGCTAGCATATGGGAGATGAGACAAGTGTATACTTGTTTCTTTGGAAGACTTGAGGGATGGCACATTATAGATATGATGGAGGTTGCTTCATGGACCTGGATGTGGCACATCGAGAGTTGGGTTTGATAAGAGGATCTTGTCATTTTGAGGAGATGGACCTTACTCATATATGGGTGATGATGTTGGGATAGATGTGACTCATTTGCAGCACATTGACACCAAACATCATGGAGAATGTGTTGCAGATGAGATGGAGATTACTTCATGGACCTGGGCATGGCTTACATTTTGATAGAGATGGAGATGGATTCTTGATCGAGTTGATGTTATGATAGGGTGCTAGGAGAAATGATCGATTATGGCATGAGGAGGTGCATTCTTATTATTTGATCATGACAGTTGGACTGATCACCCGACTAGTTCGAATCATGGGGGTCAACAGTGTACTGAGATGTGTTTTAGTTGTGTTGGAGTATCATGGCAATGGTTCACATGATGATGATACGTGATGGGGTCGACACGATATGTTGTAGTGAGCATGTAGCTTGAATTGGAGGGACCAACATTCCAAGGTGGGGAAACATGTGCAGATAGCAACAAAGGTGGTTAATGATCATGGATTAAGGAGAATTCCTAATTCATGGAGACATGAGCCTTTATGGTTTGTGCGATGGTAGAGCAGAGGTGAGCCGCATGGACATTTTGGATGTTGGAGCTAGCGATACTTTGTGTATGATGGTGTTGTCGAGGATGACAACCATTTAGAGTGGGGGAGTATGTCAAGCCCACAAGTCGGCAGTAGGCATGCGATGAGTTGGGTGGGCGCGCTCTCGGTTAAACGCGACAAGCTAGGCATGCAACAAGTCATGAGAGGGCAAGTCAGTTGCGATGATAGGTTGCAATGATAGGATGAGTTAGTGAAGTGCGATGAGTTGGGGAGGTTGGTTAAAGGCGCCCGGGGCACAAGCGTGATGAGCCAACAGAAGTTGAAAACCAAAATTCAGCTAAGTGTGTGAACTTGGCAAAGGCGAACATATATCGCACATGCGGATTCGGTGGGGCAAAAATATGGGTGAGATGACGTGAGTTGGGGGCATGGTTCACTGAACTGGCAGGTCGGCCTAGGCTGGGTGACCCATGACATAATCGTGTGGAAGCATATAAGAAGGCAAACACATGGAGAGGAAAAGACAATAAGTTTGAAGTTCATAAGTGTGAGCTCAAGAAGAGGGAGAGCCAAAGAGTGGACGTGGAAAAGGTGCAGGTGGCTCTTGACCATAGCACCAAATTGAGGAGACGAAGTTGTTGAAATGGGTAGCTGAATGGTCAAGTGAATGACTGGCTAAATGAGTTTCTGAACGGAGGTTCTAAACAGGTAGTTGAATGACTTTCTGAACAGAGGTTCTGAACGGGCGGTTGAATAGTCAGGTGAATGAAGTGTGCCGAACGATGTTATGAACAGAGGTTCTAAACGAAGTGCTGAATGGAATCCTAAACAAAGTGCTAAATGGATTCCCGAACAAAGTTCTAAACGGGTTCTTGAACAAAGTTCTGAACAAGTTCTTGAATGAAGTTCTGAACAAGTTCTTAAATGGGTTTCTTGAGCATGTTTTTTGAACGGGTTTTGAACGAGCTCTTGAACGAGTTTGTTGAATGGTGTGACGGGTGGTAGAACCAATGGGTGCTCCAAATGATGGTTCGGGAAAGGTTGCACGGTGCAGGCCAAGTTGCACACTTTGACTGAAATTGCTGAAGAGAAGTTGGGGTTCTCTCACAAAGACTATAATTGTATTTTAAAGATTGTTATTATCATTGTGGGTGGACTCATATTCAGGGAGTTTCCCCTCCCGTTAATTATCCGCTATCCATATGTGTAAATGGTAATAATGATGTAAGAAGACTAATTGAATGTTCTCGTTGTGTATATGAATGTAATACTTAGAAAGTGAAAAAAAAACTAAGTATGGAATGTTAGGTGTAGTCCACACTTGTGGTTATTGTTAAAAAGAAAACGGGTGGTGGTGCCGCACCCCCGCTTCGTGCAGTTGAAAGACAACCCCTAGGGTAGGGGCATGACATGGGGTCTAAAAAAAAATTTAATTATAATTTCTACAAGTCTTTAAATATAAATTAGTTGGCAACAATTTTTGAAATTGTTGGTTCAAACTTTGTGTTAATCTTTTTTCTCATGGGAAACTACATTAATATGTTAGATGTTATAGCCTAGTTGATTCAAGAACTTCAAAGTAAAAAATTCTAACAAATAAAATGTGCAATGAAAAAATTATTTATTTACTACCAAAGCTAACTTAATTGTAATAAAAAAATTATTCATTTACTACCAAAACTAATTTAATGGCTAATAATAGCAGTATAGACATGAAGTTAGAGGATTCCCAAATGCAGAAATTCTCACTTTCTTGAAAATTGTAAGACCTAAAACGAGATATTTTATTTACTGGAAATATACAAAAACAATAGAGAATATTTCCTATATAAAATTATTTATTTATTGCTTATTTGAAGTCAGTGTTAGTTTTGTTGGATAGTTTATATCTCATAGTGTAATATATAGTATATTATTTTTTGTAGCTTTGGTAGGACTTTCCGATTTTCATGTCCATTACATAGCCCACTACGGGGGAAAGTAGCCCAAGATTTGAACCCAAGACTTCCGGTTCGGTGAGACTTCATTTCCACGGCCAATGCCGCTTGAGCTACCCCATGCAGACTAGTTTTTATATTTATTAATTGACAAAAAATACACTATAAAATGTATTAGTTTGAAATTGTCGTTTGATTTTATTTATTTATTTATTTATTTTTTCTCAGAAGGATCATAATGCATTTTAAGCTATTTGTTTTAGTCTCACAATATGCTTATTCACAAGAATATATTAGACAATTTTTTTCAATAAATAAGATAAATGGAAGAATAATTCAACTATTAAAATAGGGTAAAATATTTATGGACTTTTAATTGTGATATGCTAAGTCATTCTATAGTACTCAATCTATTTTTGTTAGTTTGACTTTAGTAAGAAGGCATAAATTCAAGAAAACATAAAAAAAAATTGTTAATACATTGTTTTATGGCAAGGTTCTATGTGGTGGTGGAATGCAAAGCTCTTGCCTTGTAATTACAAACTTTTCACCTTGATTGGAATTTAAAATAGTGAACTATTTAAATCATGTATTTCATATTGTTTAAAAAAAATGTGAACTGTAATTGCTTTAATTGATGGGTTTAAAATTTGTAAGAAAACTTTATGTTAATTCAAATTAGTAAAAAAACCTTAGATACCAACACACTTTCTTGTTGAAAACATAGGGTTAGAAGTAAAATAATTAAGAAACAAAACATATAACTTTAAATAATTTAATAAATGTCTTACAAAATAGAAATCTTATCAATTAAGTATTTATTCAGGATATAAGATTTTATTTTTTGTTTTTACCTACTATTATATATGTCTCTATGTGTGGGGCCTAATCATGGAGATGGATTTCATAGATTATATTATACTATTGACCCATATGATAGGATGTATATTTTGTCTACTTTTGATTGCCATGTTGGTTTCTCATTGAGGGTCTCTTAGGTACGCACATCCTTTCCCTTATCAGAGGATGGTGTCTTAAAGGAATTGATGAAGCATCTATCTATATAAATAGTGGTGTGGTGACAATGGAGATTATAGTTGTGTACACAAAGATTTCACTTGCTTCATGTGCAATTGCATTGCAAACATTTGGCTTTCTTTGTTAGGAAATTTCTTCATTTTAGTTCTGCAAGTTGGCTAAATTTACTTCAAATTGATGCTTTCTAGAAGTAGTAACTCAACAATCAACCTACTAATTGTAATGTAGAACATTAAAATACACTTATTTGCTGGAACTTGGAAAAGAATGAGAAAATAGGTAATTAGATGCCATAATTAGTTATCCAAAAATTAAGTTCGCTTGATATCTGAGATTGATAACTGGAGAGTACTAAGAAATTAGTCTAAACAACCAATGAAAGACTCATTTCCTAAAATACCCCATGTAAATTTTTTGTTAGAGAAGATCCTAAGTAGAAAATGTAGAGACTATAGAATGTTCAAGATATTATTTTAAGATTGCTTCCAACTATGAAAAAGACACAAAACATATGCTACAATGACATGTCCATTATGGAGACTCTTTCTTATATATTGGCTCTACTTTCTTCCATCCCCTGCATCGATTTGAACTATACAAAGAGTTTTTGTAATAGTCTCCAAGACAAATGGGATGTGGTATACTACAACCTTAATATTTTTGAATTTAAATTTAAAACTAAAAAAAAACTGCCCCATCACACTTAATATTTAAACTACCTTGTCAACTCACCACATCACTTAACCATTTGGAAACTGTAGTGGTGATCCTAATGAAGATTACTTCTGAAAAAGGGGTTTAAATAAAATGGATGACCCAAATATGGGAGTAAGACTCATTGTCTGAAATACCCCATGTAAATTTTTTGTTAGAGAAGATCCTAAGTAGAAAATGTAGAGACTATAGAATGTTCAAGATATTATTTTAAGATTGCTTCCAACTATGAAAAAGACACAAAACATATGCTACAATGACATGTCCATTATGGAGCCTCTTGCTTATATCTTGGCTCTACTTTCTTCCATCCCCTACATCGATTTGAACTAAACAAAGATTTTTTGAAATAGTCTCTGAGACAAATGGGATGTGGTATACTACAACTTTAAGATTTTTGAAGTTAAATTTAAAACTAAAAAAAACTGCCCCATCACACTTAATATTTAAACTACCTTGTCAACTCACCATATCACTTAACCATTTGGAAACTGTAGTGGTGATCCTAATGAATATTACTTCAGAATAAGGGGTTTACATAAAATGGATGACCCAAATATGGGAGTAAGAGGATGCTGGAAAAGTGCCAAGATTATCAATATCATACATGCATAGTTCTGGATAACATAATTTTAAGGACTCTTCATCATGGTGGATAATTCTCATCATTCTCCCACTGCTCATAGTTAAATAATGGATACATTGAAAAGATAGATTTTGGAATGAATTCAAGAAAAACTATGACCTTAATAACTCTATCCAATAGGAACTGTAACCCGTAGTAACTATAACCAATGAGAACTATTACCACAATTACTCTAGATGGAAATAACTTTGATCAATGAATGAATGAGATGAGTATAGGTCGTTGGTCATAATAGTTATCTGATAAAGAAATTTCCTATAACTATGACTAATAAACATTGATTATAGTTATTGTGAGTCAGTAACTAACAAAGGAATTATTCCCTAGAACTATGATTCAAAAAAAAGGTCCTAGTTTAGTTTCACAGTCAAAGTTCCCACATCATAATTCTTGTGGTCATGATTCTTGTAAGATAAATTCAAAGTTCCTAATTGAACAGGGAACTATGAACAACAGAGGAATGATCCATAAGGTCATAATTCATGAGGATCAAAGTTGTCGAGGTCATAGTTATTATGCGCCATAGTTTGTAAGGGTTAAAGTTATCAAGTTCATAGTTCTTGTATCTCAGAATTACTATGGTCATATTTGTCATGGGTTGTATTTTCTATTGGTTAGAGATTCCAATGATAAGAAAGCTCATTAAATTTCTTCAATGAGAGTCGATGAAGTTCTTGTTGGAAAATGAGAGAGAGGGTGAAATATAAATAGAGAGAGAGAGAGAGAGACTAGAAAATGTGTAAATAGAAATAGAGAGATAGAGAGTGTTGGTAATAAATTAGCCATAATGGTATAAACAACAATTACATCTAGACGATAACATTCCATCAAATTTTACAATACTAGGGTTTTCAAATTTTCCATAAAAGTAGGGTTTTTAAATTGCAAAAAATTAAGGCCTTCAAATTTCACTTCAGTATACATTGACAAACATTGCCAACTTGTGAAGCAAGGTAAATATGGTTTTTTTAATTACATTGTCTAATTATGCACTCAAATTTGAACCCACTACATTGGAGTTTCCACATTCCACATTGATAGGGATTTCAAATTCCACAAAGCTAGGGTTTTCATATTGCATAAAGTTAAGGTTTTCAAATCGCATAATGATATTTCCTAATAACACACATACACTTTGAGTCATGCTAAGCAGGTAGCCTAGTTTAAGCTTTACAGAGCCTAGACAACTAGGACCATGTTTGCATTCGTAGCGATAGGCACACATTCTTGTGGGCATTTGTTTCTCATTATAGCCCCATTTTCACTTCTGGGGTCATCATTTTTGTGCAAGTTCCCTTATTTGATTCTCACTAGTTTTTTCAATTATGCTAGGTGTTTTCTCATTAGGCTACATATCTTATTTCTTTTTCCACATATGAAGTCATTTCCACACATATGTGATTCCACAACCACTTGCCACATGCTTATTTAAAATATACGATTAGAGTGCTAAGTTATTTGATCATGACTATTCCCTAATTACAAAAGCCTCCATCATGTTCTGGATGATTTCTTACACTTATTTGAGAAACTTTCACATATTTAACTTTATGTATCCATTTATTACTCTTTTATGTTCATGTCATCATTCTAGACTAATCATGGTTATGAGCGCTGCAATAGGTTGTCATCGTTCACTTCTTAAAACCCCCATTTCTTTATACTTATTTTTCTATATTCTCATAGGTTTTGTATTCTTTGAGGGGTAAGTTTCTTCCAATTTTGACTTCATTCTTATGTAATTTAGGGAATTTTGATATTATTTCTCATCTATAATTTCTCTTGATTCATATAGAATTATTATATTATTCATTATCTATCTCAATGCTTTCAGAGTGGAAGAATTACATGAATGAGCTTGTAGGGTCTTTTCTATCAATGGGTTCCAAACTCGAAAATTTGGGTATGAATTCTTCTAGAGCCATTTTGAGGCATTAAACAATTTTTTTTTGGGTAAACAAATTATCTCTTGTGTGAGACAATCCGGTACTCAAAGTTTGTATGCGAAATTTGTGCCTCTCATAAGTTGATCTACCATACTAACTTCCACGGTACAAGTTGATGTCATGTTAATCCCTGTTACTCATGCATATTGGGCTAGCCATGTATGGAATTTCAAAAAAACTGTAGAGGGTCCAAAATTGTAACTCTAATTAAGGGTTGAGGGAGTCAAACCTTTCATATAGTTAGATATTAGGTTATGTTAAATACTCGGCCACTAGGAGGAGTAGGGGTTCCATTTCATGCTACTATATTTTCTTCCATATTTGAGAAAAGCAATTAGGAGTGGGATGTCAAAGAGAAAAATTAGAGGATTGAGATTTTATAGAAACTTTACAATGCCTAGGTCTTAGCCAACTCTATAGAGATTACCTCTTCCTTTGTATATACATATTTTTCCATACTAGAGAATAGATATCAAAGAAACCTCACCTTCTAGTTAAGTTTCTCTCATAAGGGTTTCCCAAGGAAAAAGTTGTGCATATTTTGGTTAGTGTCTGTATGTACTTTTAGTGTATATTACTTTCATTTCAGCTAATTTATATTTAAGCATACAAACAATAAATAAATAATCTGAGATCTAAAAATAATTAATTATCACATTAAAAATTTCAATATTTTATCCTTGGTCCACCCAACCATCCTTAGGCCTGCACAATTTTTGGTTTTGGATGAACCACTTGACAAAGTGGTTTGTTGCCCCCTTATAATCCCCCCAACATGGGGCACTTCCATCCCCCTTATGACTCCCCCACTAGACCCTGCACACCATGACAATGCATGCTACTAGTCATGCAAAGGATATAATACATACCCAACAATATCCCTCTTATTGTCTTCTTTGCACACAAGGAGTCGCAAGTCTACATAAGTAATCAGTCCAGGGCTGTAATGGCCACTGTTTCTCTACACCAAGAAAAAATCTCATTGTTGACAAAATTTGTCAATCCATATGCAATATTCTTAAATGTTTCCACCTTTAATAAGAACACCTTTTTGTCTTCGACCATATCCCTCACAAAGTGATACTGGACACCAATATGTGTTGTGTTCAAATGATAAGCGTGGTTCATTTCTCAGAAAAATGCACTTTAGTTGTTGCAATCTATCCTTATAGCTTGTTGTACCAACCCCATACCTAAAGACAATATCTACAAGCAAACTGCTTCCATGCTTCCATGAGTGGTTGCAATGTATTCAACCTCTATAGTTTGAAGTGCCACAACATATTATATCTTTCTTATCCGACTGACTACTCCTCCAAATAGGTTAAACACATACTCACTTGTAAATCTTCTCTGATCCAAATCTCCAACCTAGGTGTTGTGCCTTGCAAAACAACCCCCCATTTCTTATTTATTATTATTCACAAAACCATTAAAATATGAAATGGGTCCCTTTCAAAATAAAAATGATGTCAATAATCCTTACTTTATAAAAGTCCAATAAATCCAAGGAAAGCAATATCTCTTTAAAAATTGGAAATAAAGCGAATATGTATGCGCTAAGCAATCAAAAGGCTTCCCCCGACCCGATAAAATTATCGGCGATATCGGCAATCGGCATTCCTTTGTGCAACACTATCGCGCCCATCGGCAAAAGCCCCGACCCGATAAAGCTATCGGCGATATCGGCAATCGGCCATTTTCTTGTGCACCATTATCATGCCTATCGATAAAGTCCCGACCCGATAAAGCTATCGGCGATATCGGTGATCGGCGGTTCCCTTTGTATATCAAGCATTGCTCATAGACTTTTCCCCGACCCGATATCGACAATCGGCGATCGGTGGTTACCCCCGTTGAATCCTTAATGCGCATAGGCCCTTTCCCCGATCCGATATCGGCGATCGGCGATCGGCAGCATTCGAAACATTGTTAAAACTATCCTCGCGCCCTGCCCGATCCGATAAGATAAGGCACAGTTTTCAACGAAAAGCCGTTAGAATGATTGGAAAGCTCGAGTTAATGACAATTAAGCCATAATCATTCCCGCTCGGCCACCAGTACGCCCATTGCATGATTTAAAAGATCCTTAGGCAAATATCGCACTAATGAGCATTTATAAGGTGGCAGGTCCTATACGGTCCCTTAATGAATCCATCTTTTCAGATCTGCCTATAGATCATATCCGCGCTGTTTTAATAAAGGCAAAATATATCGACGTTCTTCTTTCTATTTTACTCTCAGTTGCGAGTTTCATTATTATCTCAGTATTACGCCAAAACCACCTTTCTGTGCAGATTACAGATTTACCAAGCAATTCAGGCATAATGGGTAAAAAACAGAAGAAGGTCGCAGGCGCTATTGAATCACCAGCCACGCCGCAACTAATAGTAAACAGTAAGAAAGGTTTGATATCAGATACAACGTGCGCGGGACTTGCCAGAACAACTTGGCAAGGAACTTATGATTTGCTGGAAGCCGAGAAGCCTGAGCAGGTGGTAGAAGAAGCTACCGCAGATTCTACCAAAAAATCAGAATGCACTCTCAAGGACTTGGCCAACTCCTTCCTACATAGGATAGCGGCAAGAGAGCAAATGCTTCCATACACCGATGTTATCAAGTGGGCAATTGAAGAAATTCCTATCA
>APFE030388115.1:106914-150676 GCA_000404065.3 Pinus taeda | reverse complement strand
CTCACAAACCAACTGTCGGATCGACATGATTCCACCACCAAAAGTTGCGGCTTCCAGAGGAGGTTTAGATGAACCTACAGTGTACTTCAGATGAAGAGATCTTCTAGTCCACGTAGGTCAATCTTTACTTCTGTAGTTGCAGCTTCAGTTTCGGCAGCTTTTAGCTTCAAACTAGGGTAGTCAATATCTTGCAAACCGTCCATCAGATTGACTTGATTTCACCACAAAAAGTTGCAGCTTTCAAAGGAGGTTCAGATGAACCTAAAACACAGTTCAGATGAGGAGATCTTCTATTCCACGCAGGTCAATCTTTACTTCTGCAGTTGCAGCTTCAGTTTCGGCAGCTTCTGGTTTCACATGTGTGAGAGAGAGACCCTTTTTTGTGCAATAGAGAAGAGACTCTTTTCTACGCAGTAGAGAGAGAGGGATGTGATGAGATGAGTGAGTCCAAATGAGTTAAAGTCCTCCTGTATTTATACACAACGTTGGTGTTTGAATAGATGCAACTGTTGGGCTTCTGAGCCTACATGAGTTGTAGGTCAGCTTCATAATAATTCCATAATCAAAATAAATTCATATCTCCATGAATAATTATCGGAATCGGATGATATTTATATCAATCCTACACCTCTCGATGAGAGGAATCTAATAAAAATATTATCAGCCATGAATAAGATGACCCACATGAAGTTTTGCCCTGGTTTCCAATTTTAACAAGGGGTTTTACCCTCACTTGGAGCCTATATATTGTGTACTTTGTTTATTTATGATCTTCATTGTTATTGGTAATTACTTTATGAACAAAATTAAAGAAGTAATAAAAGGCCAACTAACATCACAAGTAATTATCAAGGTAAGGAAAATAATTGTTAATTTTCAAGTCTCCATATTTCCCAACACCCCTTGTGTTGGTGGACTTCTAACACCGTTAACAGAATCCTTATAGGAATGGTTAAGGGGATAAGAACCAGAAAAAGAGAAAAACCCTTCTCAGTTTTGGCAACAAGTTGTGGAACCATAGTAGTAGGAGGTTGTTTAGAGGGAGGAGGGGATTTGGGCTCCTAACCGAGCGCCTAAAAATTTCAAAACTATTTATGTTATTGGAATTTTAACTTATGTAGATTTTGAAATTTTAATATATGAAATCATATTGAGTATTCAAAATTCTTTAAAAATTTTACCAATAAGAAAATAATTTTAGATATTCTTTATCTTATACTCTTTAATAAAATAAGTTTTGAATTAGCCCCTGGGGGTTAGTTTGGTTGGTCAAGTCTCCCTCAATAAAGCATCTCTGCTATTGAGAGGTTACGGGTTCAATTTTCTTGACACTAAGGTCAAGCTCCATGGTTGAGCCAACAAGAAGTAATAATTTCAGGTAGATTTGCCTAATACAATTATTCCATGGATGTAGTGCTTATCGATCTCTGTGAATCATGAACCACATGGAAAAAAACGTAAGTTTTGAATTGAATTATGGTAAATAATATATGTCTCAAATTATTTTTCAATAGCATTACTATCACTTAAACATTAATATTTATATATTTATTTTCTATATTCATTAACATATTTGAAAGTGTTGGATATAAAATGTTAAAAAGAATTAGGGTGGTCACATTGTTTAAAAATTAGACAAATACTTTTGTGGATGGTTCATAAATAAGTAATTAATAGATGTTAATGATTAACCAAAGGAGAATGTGGTAGTTGTCAAGGAAGAGTGATATATAAAGAGTATATTGAAAACTATTAATTTATTAGGAAGATTCACGAGTTACTAATGCAACTCAGTCAGATGTTAAAAATAATTGAATAGAATGGGATCAATAGTTCATGGTGTCAACTTCACGTTTAACATAGGCACTTGATATGATAGTTAGGTCCAAAATTAAGCAATTGGAATGAATCCCTTTCCCTCCCTTGCATATAGATGTTTACCAACAACAACAAAAAATCATTTTACACTTATACCTCAATTTTAACATTGTTCTAATTTTGAATTTAAAGGAACTTATTGGGAGTGGGGCTATATAAGTATTAGATGGTGATGTAGAATGATCCCTAAGAAAATTCAATCACCAATTTATGTTTAGCATTATTTTACCATGTATACTTTCCATTTATTTTTTAGTGTAGGTGAATTAGCTAAAGTAAAGAATTTTAAAGTTGGATCTGGGTCTATTATACTAGATTTGATCATTAGGAGGTCAAGATCCAAGTCTTCCAGTAGATATCGAGCCCTTATCAGATTGTATATATACATATATTATTATTCCTCAGTTGTTGTGAGCATCGAGATAAGGAGACAAAGTAGTTTTCAAGGTTTGGTCCATCATTCGATCTCATCGTTCAAGGCTGAGAGGTCATATAAATACTATGCAGGTGACTTTCGTGGGGCCATAAACTCCTCACGCAGGTGTTTGAGGACTGAGAAGCCAATCACACAAATTTTCCAAGCTCAATGGGGGCCATAAATCCATCGCACAGGTATTGGAGGGTTGAGGGCCATACATACAATCGAAGTTCAAAGCTGGAAAGTCCATACAATTATTACATGGATTTTGGAAGGCCTTGAAGCCTCACGACATTCACAGAGAAGGTCAAGGGTGTAAGGCATCACATTGGGCATCAAGGAGGAGAGATAGAAGGTCAAAGGGCCTCTTTAGACATCGTTTGGGTTTGCTTGAGGGTGCCAATCCATGAGAGGGTCGAGATCATTCATGGAGGAGTTCTTTATCAGTATTCATCTTCTAGTTTTCTGACTTATGGAAGAATGAGATTGTAATTTCATATTTAATAAAATTGCAAAGTTTTCCTTATTCCATTTAAATAAGTTCAAATTGTTTTGATTTTAATGGCAAATGTGGAGACACTTGTATGAAGAATAGAAATCGTTCTTTATCATTTCATCATATATCCAGAGTTGTTTGAAAAAAAAGTAGTCTATGTCACTATATTTTCTGCCTTGGGGATCTCAGAGTGGTATCAAAGCCATCTTCATGGCTAGTGGTGGGATGTGAATCCAAGAAAAACCAAAGGGATACCAAGAGGCATTTCCATTGGTTGGAAATGGCGAAGAGTCAAAAGCCAAGGCATAAGACGTAAGACTAAAAAAAATAAATTTGGAGGACATTCCTAAAGAACACGAAGAAGAATTCATGGGAGACCAAGAGGATTCAAGAATTTGGAATGTTCTTACAAGATCACCTCAACCCAAGAAGAAATCATGAAACTTCTCATCAAAATGTTCTAAACTCAGCTTGGAAATTCTAACCAGCAAAGCAATAATGGAGAAGGTGGTTCACATTCCAGTGCGGGTGACCATATACATGTGCATACCAACCCCTAGAATAGCCCACACATTTATGGAAGCATACCAACTATGCCACAATTTTGGGATGATTTCTCCAAGGAGCAGGACTATCTCTCACACATAACAAGAACAGTGACAACTTTGATGAAGGAGTACCAATCATTACCCCCTAAAGTAAGGGTGAACTTAACCACAAATGATTATTATTTTATGAGAAAAAAATAATATAGAAAGGTAGCAATGTATGGGGGTTCTCAGCCAAACCAGGATCTGCATAAGATAATGAGGAAAGTATCTCTTCCCTATTTTGCTGGGTTGACAAAGTGTTCAGCTAGATCATGGGTGCAAAAGTTGGACACATATTTTCAACTTAACCCCGTGCATGAGATGGATGCTATAAAATACGCCACTCTACATCTTGATGGAGAAGTACATGAATGGTGACAACACAGAATGACCACAATAGGGCATGAAGACATCACTTCCAATACAAAATTCACAGAAAGGACGATAGAGAGATTCGACAAGGACCCTGAGTTGCACTTCAGCGAGTTAACCTAGCTTTGGCAGACAAGAAGTTTTGAATCCTATATCGTTGATTTTTAGAGATTGGTTGTAATGTTCATTGGCCTTCCAATGCCCTGGATAATTATGTTGTTCATAGAAGGTATGTCAGAACCCTTGCATGGGTGGGTAAGAACCTATAAACCCGCAACCTTGCAAGATGCAATTAACAGGACTATTAATTTTTACCACTATTCTATGTTGTTTCAATTACTTTATCCTGATTCAATTCTTCAATTAGAAATCTTTTCAATAATAATTAATTCTTTCATCAATCAACAGTAATTTAAGATAGAACAGTAATGCAATGACAATAGGAGACAATCAACACCATCAACAAGAGACACAAATTTAGTTAAAGACTAGGGAAAACCCCCACAAGAGGGAAACCCCTTTAAAATTCTTCTTCTATTAGATTGTCATAAAATGTTTAGCAGAGATTACAATAAGCCAATACAAAGTTATCCATCAAAATCAATCAAATAATATCCAAGATATGAGCCCAACAATGGTATTGATTAGAGATAATATTCCATTTTGTGTCAACTGTAAAAATGAAACCCTAGTTTTTAGCCTCACTGAGAGAGTGTACATGCGGTTGAAATTCTCTAGCCACATGGATAGGCTTGTGTGTGTGTGGTTGTAGCCAGAAATTTCCCGTGGCAACCTTGTGGATGTGAACCAAAAACTCTAATCACATGTGCGAGCTTCAAACCCTACAATTTTGAACATGTGCAAACCAATTTCAAACTTGTGTGAGCCAAATCAAAGAAGAGAGAAGAAGATAATGCTTGATGATGATATTCAAACGAGGTTAAGGGGCTTCCAAGGGAGTCCAATTTCTCTTTAGGGCCAACCTTGACAATTTTGACATTGTGGGGTTCACTTCAAAAATACACTTTCCCTTGTCCAAATCTAATGCTTCAAAGGTCAAAATTTCTCCTCTCGAAAAGAGGACTCTAGTCCCATGATTGGTATTTGTCAATGAGCTTCAAAATTAACACTCCCTCTCAGCTAGGGAGAAATTCCAACTGTGTCATGTAATCATTGTAAGTACCATGTCATCATCTCATGTCCCATATTTTCTCAACTCTATCTCTTGAATCTAAGAATAATAATCAGGGAGCTATAGCTACCACCCTCTCAAGACAACGAGGAAGGTCCTATGGGACACTCTCACCCCAAGTCATCTCATACGGGAGCATACATATTCCACCCTATGTCAAGCAATAAGAAACATCCTATTGCTTATTGATATTCCCAACAATGGCCCTCAAGAGTCATGTGGTAGAACACTTGCATCATAATTGAGCTTGGGATAGATACCCAACTTACCAAACGTAAGGATCTCACACCTCCAAGCCTCCTCAAAATTTTGGCCAGATGGGGAGGGAAAATCCCAATAAGCCTGGCTTGTGTGCATGATGTCAGCTGGGGTATACTATGTTAGACCAAGATAGGGGAGCATATGTTTTCCACCCTATTACCTTTCAAACTAGCAGGGGTTCTAGGATGGGATCCTATGGAGAAACCACTAGGTCAAGGGGAAATAATGGAACGATATCCAATTGTCACCTCAGCTAAGGCTTCCTACTCTTCATGGATTTTCATTGATGGGAGGAGACCCACTATAGGGGGAATCACTAGGAAGGATGGATCTATGAATGGATAGAGAGTGATTCCCGATGCCTATTCACAAGAGAGGCTTAATTAGATAGCTTTTTTTCTTTTAAAGCAAGGTGATAGGATCTCTAGGAAGGGCTAGAGGATTCTTGAGCCTAGGTTTGGAGGATATGCCTTAACAAGGGGATTCCTAAACCTAAGGATCTTTATGAATAAGAGGCTTCTATGTATGTTGAATTGGAGTTGCAAAGTTGTGGGACCAAACAGAGCCAAGTGGACCCAAAACTAGGTTAAGGGTATGGAGTTGATCACCTAATGAGGGGCTTGACCTAATTGAGGTAGGGAATAAGATCAAAGGACTAATTTTATTTTGAGATTTTAATGCAATGATCCCAATGATGACACTAACCCAAGTCAATCTAAGGAAAGAATTGGTCTTGCAACTAGGGCTTGCTATATCTCGGAATTCCACCATCATATTTTCTTCAAACTTGGAGGACCTCTGGAGAAAACCTCAGCATAGGAATGGACCAAATATCAAGGGTTTTTAATGGCTAGAATTAATTTCACTTGATTTTGTAGGTGACCCTCTAGGGTTGGGCCTAAAATTTGGAAAACTGAAGAAAAGAGAATTAAATTTGACCAGCAAAGGGATACTAGGATCAATGTCTTAGTTCTTGGGCTTAATGGAGTCAAGATACACATAGATAGAGAATTTTCATGAGCTAAGAAGCCCCAATTGATATTTTCTAGCCTCTCCAAGAGAAGAAACTAAGTAAATGGGGACTTACACTTCAAATTTGTGAAGGAGAGAAAGTTTCTAGGTTTTTAAACCTAAGAATTACCTCTAGGAACATTCGCCCAATCCCTCAGAGGTCAATGCATGCATTTAATCACTTATTTAAGGTCCCATAATAATACCTCATTACATTAACTGATACAATAACAATGATAACAAAATACGTGGCATTAAGAAACAAGAATAGCATCAAATTTTCGACTTACATGCGAGAGAGAGAGAGAGAGAAAGAGAGAGAGAGAGAGAGAGAGAGAGAGAGAGAGAGAGAGAGTATATTCATTTATCAATTTTGCATTAGAAATAAGCTCCAAAGACAATAGTGAAAATACATACATCAAAGTGCATCAAGAAATCTCCAAAAATATATCCCAACAGGAATTGCGAAAATATCTCAAGAGATACTAATCCAATCCAAGTGATTATGAGAGAAATGAATCATCCTCTCACCTATTTATACAATCTAATAGGGGATTCAAATATCCTAATTTTTCTTATTTAGCCCCAAATAATAAAATAATGTGTAGTAATAACATCCCTTGGTGACAAGCCCACCAATATAGCTCAATAATACAAAGAATAACCTCTCAAGAGGGAAAAATAATGAATATGTTGAATCATTGAGCCATTGGTAAGGCCTGATGGAGTCTAAATTTACCAAGTTGACTGAAAAGGCTCCAAACATAGTGGACAAGGGTTTGGCCCCTTGTTTTCCAAGCAAGTCACATGTGGTGCTCCCAAGTGGGTGTGGGGGCTCAATGACATCATCATCAGTTTCCAAGTGGATCGATAATGCTTGTAAACCATCTATAAGGGTTATGACGATGACATAAGCCCTCCCTTTGTCTCCTGTAGTGAGACACATCCTCATCTGGACCCTGGAACATATGTCAAGTGTATGGTGCAAGTGTGGATTTGGTTGGGCATGGTGAACCAGGTGCATCATCCTCATCCAAAAGGGGGAACAAAAACAATTATTGAATGGTGTTGAGGATCCATGAAACAATCTTTACTATGGTGGAGGCCCATGGCTCTCAACACTCACCCTACAAGTGTCCATGTGGCCCTCTAGAGGGCTTAGACCCCATATAGGGAGACTAATCTCTAAATGGAACCCACTTGCAATCCTACATAAGATCCAATGCGTCCCCTTGCCCTCCAATACAACAAATCATTAGAATAATCAAGTAAAATAGCTTACAAATCATGGAAGCAATGGGGCAATTCATGGTGGCATGACCTTCCATATGGGCTTTGGCATGTACAAGTGTCTCCAAGCTCAAAAAGGGGGTTAACCAAGGACCCCATTAGGTGACTTCACCCTTTAAAGGGGGTGGCATGTCCATGGTACATCCATCAAGTGGTAGGTGGCAAGCGATATAATGATTGCATGGAGTGGGGATCAGGGGAAGGCTCCAAGCTACATGCTATGGTATAAGGCTAGCTATAAGAAGGGAATCCCACACCTGGATATATGAGTGTGGGAGGGAGAAAATTTTGGTACATGAGTTACCCCTACCTTTGTTTTTCCACCCCTCTTCATAAGCCTTTTATATTTGATTGATTGTTCTTCATAACTGCTCGAGGCTCCAGGGGATGAGAGCACAATGTGTACGATATAAAAGTAGGTACCCCTTTTGAGGTGGGGCATTTCATTCCCACCAAGGATTGGGACTATCATGAGTTTCTTGATGTAGAAGGGTCTCATCTAGGGTACATAGGAACCAGGCTAATGGCCATAAATAAGGGGTAGAGTTCATGTTTGGCCTTAAATTTGTACGTCCCAACCATCATTTGTATTTTTTGGTACATTTCCTATTGAGAGTGGCCAAATTATGCTTTTTCTTTTCTTTTTATTTGCATCAACCTTCGTGGCATCGTTCCATGCCTAATCCAAGGTGTGGACAAGGGGAGGCGGAGGCCAACCCTATGTGGACCTCGATGGGAAAAAATGATGAATGGGGTTAGAATGAGCGGAAGGGAGTGATGTATATGGTGTCAAGAAGTGAGACCGCACAACCAAAATTGGGATTTCCCATGTACTGTCAGCCTTAAGGCTAATGACTAGTAAAGGATATCCCACAGAACTAAGATACAAGGCTAACAACCAAAGTAGGAAAATGATCCAAAAGTACAAACCTTGTCCACTCTTTCAGTCAAATCCCCCCACCAATCCATGCAAAAAAGTACCCATGACAAGTAAGGTAAATTACTCAACTATATCAATGAAAATGCATACCTTTGAGGTTAGGAAGCCCACCTTTAAACATATGATCATAAGAGATGGGCGAGGGACCACATGGTTGGCTCAGGTCACTGAGATAATGGCACATAGAGCTATCTAGTGGCTACAAGGGGTTTTTGGCTACCGACTGGGGACCATCTAGGAGAAAAAAATTCTCCTATGCACACTACTCATAGGTGGTGGGTAACACACCCTATGGGTGACAAATAGGTGTAATATCCTATTATCTAGATATTCGTCAACCTCAATAGATCTACATCTCAATTCCTCACCGTGAGAGATCAAACAGGGGGGAAGAGCTAGCTCAGTGTCCTCAAAAAGCAATGCCCCTTATCAAGAGGGGTCACATCCATCAATCCATGTTGCTCTATGAAGACCAAGAACTTCCCTTTCTGTAAAGCCTTGGTGAGAATATTTGCAATCTTCTCATTTGTTAATATGTGATGGATTCTAACGACTCATCTTTGCACCATGTCTCAAATATAGTGATATATAATCTCTATGTGCTTGGACTTGTCATGAAACATGGGATTCTCTACCAATTGGATCCCACTCTTGTTGTCACAATATGTCATAGTAGTTTCCAAAACATGGTCAAACAAATATCCAAGGAGATTCCTCAACCAAAGTGCTTCATAGGTAGCCATGCTAGTGCTAATATACTTTGCTTAAGTGGTACTCAATGTTTTGGACTTATGTTTCCTACTCATCCAATATATCATGGAAGATCAAAGGCTAAAACAACAACCTAAAAAACTCTTCCTGTCAACTACATTTCTAATCTAGGTTTATTAAGGAAAAAAATGAAATATAGATATAATAGAAAAAAGTGGTAAAACGAAAACAAAACTTCAATTCATTAATAATAAAGTACTAAAAAATGTTTACTTGTAGAATGGAAATAAATTAGCTCAGGCAATGGTAGCTTATTTATGAAAAGAGATGTGGCGGCTACTTGCCTTCTAAACTATGTTGCAATGAGGCTCGAAGGCCTATTTATTATTGAGAAATAATGGAAACCCCTAAACATCCAGAAAACTAATCCTAGGAGATGAAGCCCCAAAAGCCTATGGACCCCATTGGGGTAAATTGGTACGTCAACTTCCCGGGGTCATAACTTTGGCATATGATCTCCTTTTGACGTGTAAGATACCTTGTTAGAAAGATCTATCCCAAGAATACAACTTATTGTAGGCTATGGGTTTGCTCGTTGATCTAAAATCCCGATCAAAATTGATGTTTGCTTGTTAGCCTTTTAAAAGTCTTTGCATGTATTTAAAATCACCATTAAATAAAGCTCAATCTAAAAGACATAGGAAAATTGAAAGGAAATTATACCAAATAAAGAGAAATAATGAAGCACATAAGAGAAAATGACACCAGAAAGTTGACTACAGAGTTTGTCTATCCCAAAACCTACATCTTCAGGCCTGGTCTTTGGTGGGGAGGCCTATTTATTAATCAATCAAAGCCATCAAATTAATTTTTTTTTACATAAACATGACTCGTGCCTAGTCCTTTTGTATTATGCTCAACCCCACGAACCTAATACAACTTTCGGCTCTCAAAATGACCTCCTAGAACTCCCACAATGAGCCTCCAAAGTTCTGTTATGTAGCTTCTAAACTCTGCTCAATTATACCTCTGCTACATAAAAATTTACTTTTGTTGCATAAAATACAACTAGCAAATTTGCAACAACATTCCAAGAAATCCTTAAAAATTTGCTCCAAAGCATGCTACCAAGAGGTCTTCAACCCTCCTTCTTACAATAATTATAAATTTTCTAGAGCATAAGCTCTTGGACTAAACTATCTTTACAAGTCTCTGACAATTCTTCAAAATTCCAATCTCACTTGTATGTTTTCTTAGCATAACATTCCACATATATAATGTTTGGGCTAAACCAAAAATAACCACTTAATATATTCAAAATGAAACACCATATCAAAATAAAAAATTTAAAAGATTGGTGTATCACCATATCCCACCATAGATTATAACTTTATCCCTCCATATTATATGGTTTCAAAACAAACCATATCTTTCCCACATACTATGCCACATATGGCATTCTAATCTCACCATTATTATCTCTTCATTTCATTATTGTGCAACCACGTAATATTATAACATCCTATTAAATCTTTATGGAGGCTTCAACTTATTTGAACCATATGCAAACATATGCTTGAAGTAATATATCCAATAATTCCTTGAAAAATCACCAATGAAGGTTATGTAGTAAATATGACCACCAAGTAAATGCACGAGAATCAGGCCACATATGTGAGAATGAATTAATTGGAGGATGTCATTTGTCTTGTTTTTGCTATAGGGAATTGTCCCCTTATCTTCTTTCCATTGGCAAAACTTGGAAATACTCCATCATGATGGGCTTGAACATTAGGGATCCCAGAGATCAACTTATTTAATTTCAGAAGAGCATCATAGTGGAGATAAGCCAATATATAGTGCCATAGTTTGCATTAATGATTGATATCATGGATCATTTCCATAAGGGATCTTCTAGTGATTTTATAGATTCCTTCAAATCTAGATCCTAATGTGAAAGCATCTCTCTTAGATGATCCAACAAGCCAAGTAAGTACTTTTCCTTTGATAAAAGCAACTCTCATTCCTTTATCTTCCAATGTGAATATAGATGCAAAATTCTTCTTCAATCCTAGCCCATACATCACATCATGAAGCAAAACAGATTCCCCAGAGTCAAAATGAAATTTAACAAAACCAAAACCTTTAACCAGATGAGGGGAGTTGTCCCCAAGAATAATCTTCAAACTTGACTCCCTCTTTACCAAATTAGAGAAAACCTCCTTATATCTCGAGAAATGATGAGAGGCCCTGTTAGCTCTGCTATATAACATTGATTTTCCAAAATTGGAGGCACACTTGGTCTGTGGTCATGCTCAAAGGAGGCTTATAATGGTTACCTGCACCTTTTCGTTTACCTCACCCATTTCCCTTTCATCTCCTTTACCCATTCTCTTGTTAAAAAATCACATAAAACTCTTTTCCTTAAGCCCCGGGCATTAAAACCCGTGCCCATACGACCATGCGCCCCCATAAAATCTTCACCGGAACCCCAGCCGTTGATCTCCACCACCCAGATCTAACGGCTCCCGTTGCAGTAACTTACATGATCATTTCCCCGCCATCCAATCATCTCCACTGCGATCAGACGATAGTCTCTCTCCCCACACCTTCAAACTGCCAAGACGATAATACGCAATGAAAAGTGGTTTCGTCCATTCCCCACCGCCATGCGTCACACTCCAAGTGGTATCGCATGCCATTGTACCTTTACCACCCAACCCCCAATGGTGGTGCGAGCAACACCACTTACCGCCCGTCCTCCATTCTCGCCCGTTAACGTCCCCGCGTTTCCACTACCCGACGACCATCGGATCTGCCTGCTGAGATCCAATGGCTCACATTCATGCCACCTCGCCTTTCCGATGTCCCTGCTAACGCATCTTCGTCATCTATCTTCCCGATCCAACAACCAGTCTAGCTCCTCCATCCTTCTCGTACACTCACCACGCCATACATGTCCATGAATTGTTCCATGCTCCCGAAGGTGGCCAGTCTTCAAGTACTAGTTGTATTTTCTCCTCAACAACCACATTCAACAAAAAGCATGTCTGAGAAGGAAAAGGAAAAAGCTCGATCAGGTAAATTCATTTAACAGTGATGGGACTTCATTCCATACAATACTCCAGCATCCTGAGAGGACAGCAGAGCACAGGAAAAAAATCAAAATTATCCACTGAAGCAAGCAAATGCACCAGAGGCCCCATTAGGAGGTTAAAGCAGTTGTTGGTCAATTATGACCCCTCCATACTTAGAATGGCCAAGTTCCTTTGTAATGAAACTCTATATATACCTAGAAACAAGATGTAATTATGGTTGATGGTTGTTGTTTTGATGTAAGGTTCAACTTCTAGAGACTGTAACTACTTTGATACTTGTAGCGTCTCATCTTCATTTTCAGCTAATACAAGCTTCTTTTGCTATTAATTGCTCACTTTCCATTTCTATTTTATTCCAGGCTGTGTCTGATATGCAGTTTTCTTGAACTCTTGATGTTTACCATTAGAGGAGTTGTCATCCTACCTCTGTGTTAAAGTCTTGCATGTATCAGTGAATGAGTTATTCAGGTTTCTTTTCACCTAATGCCAGAGAGTTTTCATCATGTCTGTACATTAGGGAATTATATTTGCAGACCTCTTTACTGGTTGCAGCTAGCCATCACATGGTTTTTTGCATTTGCTGGTGTGGTCAGTATTCTCCATATTCACCCAATCCTTAAACTGTGAGTAATTGGTGGTCTAAAGCCTTGTAGTCTGGGGGTGTTCACGCATGTCTGGAGTCAAGCAAAGTAGGAGTGGTTATCTGGCTTGAACAAGCATAATTCCTTCCATTCATCCATTTGCAACAATAAGTTGAATTTGTAATGTTCCTGAGCATCTTCGAGCTACAACCTAGGGGAGTTTCTTGGGGTGATAACATTAATTGGCGCCATTGTCGGGGAGAGGAGATTGAAGCTCAGCTTCCCTGGGAGAACGACATAGTTCCAGCTTTGATGATAGACAAAGTCTAGACACACTTATTGTAATCATCTATTTGGCGACTCTACTGGAGAACCAATCTAGTGGCGACTCCACATTACAGTTCTGGCTCAGTTTGTGAGGCATACCCGGAGAAATCCTCGGAAATCACCAGCTGACCCAGTGCCTGACCCTGAGAAGATTGTTAAGCAAAGGAAAACATCACAGAAAGGAGCATCAAGATCAGGTAAGCCTAAGAAATATTATGTATCTCTGCAAGAGAAGATTATAGTTGAGAGTGTGCA
The DNA here is from genome assembly GCA_000404065.3 of Pinus taeda. Taxonomy (NCBI): domain Eukaryota; kingdom Viridiplantae; phylum Streptophyta; class Pinopsida; order Pinales; family Pinaceae; genus Pinus; species Pinus taeda. The sequence continues at coordinate 137,256 of APFE030388115.1, read as the reverse complement.
GTTTGAAGATATAGAGCCTAGCATTGTTAGTGAAGAAATACCTTTAGAGATTCATAAATCTCCTTGTTTATTTAGTTCCCCTTTGGATCTCAATCCAAAGAAAGTCTCCCATACAATCCATCATTTTCCTTCATTTCTGTCACCTATTTCATTGCTTCCTACCACTCAATCTGCCAGTATCCTTTCACCTATCCCAGTCATGGCAGGCTAACAAGAACCCACAAAGATGGAAAGAATTATAGCTGCTAGGTTGTCTTGCCTATTCCTTTGAATTCCATGCCTGCAAGAGAATACCAAAAATACATGCCTAAATTCACTGGTACAGAGGGAGTAATAGCTGAAGAACACCTTGAATCTTTTTATAGTTATGCTGATAACCTGGATATCAGTGAAGATGATGTGTGGATGAGAATGTTTGTCTAGAGCCTTGATGGTGAGGCTAGAAAATGGTTCAGAGAATTGGCCCCTAGGTCTATAACAAACATTGAAGCATTAGATGATGTATTTTTGAAGAATTGGGAGGATAAAAAGGACTTGCTATATTACCATACAGAGTGTGATATCTCATGAGGGAAAATGGGGAATCACTGCCTGATTTCAATACGAGATTTAACTGCATGTGTAGTAAGATACCAGCTGAAGTAAAGCCTACCCCCACCTCTGCCAAACTCACTTATGCCAATGCTTTTGACTCTAATTTCTGCCTGCTTTTAAGAGAAAGAAGATGTGCCACTCTAGCTGAAATGCAAGATGCGGCCCTTGAGGTGGAATCTAATATCATGGCTGCAGAAAAGCTCAAGAGTCATGCTGATAGAAGGAAATAGATAGGTGAGGCTTCTTCTTCCTCTGTTCCATCTTCAAAACTTAAATTAGATAAGATGACTAAGATGATAGAGTCATTGGCTGTTAAGATATTCAAGCTGAAGGTTGAGTAGAAATCTGGAAAGGCAAGGCTTCAAAACACATTTGCTCCAAGAAATCCAAATCCATTCAGAAGAGCAAATGAGTAATTGCAAATCATTCAGAGGGGTAAAGAAGCAAATGAAGAGAAAAGAGTTAAGGCTCCTTTCCAAAACGTAGTCATGGAGGAGGAGCAGTTTGAAGAAGAGGATGAAATTCATTGCATGGAAGATAAGGGTAGTGTTGCCTTTTTTACATTAGCTGCCTATGAAGAATGACTATTACAAGACCAAACTAGTCAAGAATGGGATAGAGAGGCTGTTCTACAGACTGGTGAACAACAAATATATAATCTGAGGTCAAGAGCAAACAATGTCAAGGAGAATCCTGCCCAAAAAGCTGCTGTCCCGATAGAGCAACAAAATATCAAACAGAAGAAGCCAGCAGCAAATCTAGTCATCCCCAAAGCACCAACTCAAGAGGTAAGAGGTCTTCACAAGTCCCCTTCCCCTTTCAGCTTTGAATCAGAAGTCCAGAACTTAAAAATATGTATGCCTTTGGTAGAACTTGCAAAGAGTGAAGTCTTTAGAAAGCCAATCCTTGATTCTCTTGAGCTGAAAACCATACAAGCCCCCATTGACTATGTCAATTTTCAAGATGATAAGCCTACAATTGTGCTTAGCCCAATGACCGAACCTGCTGATGATAATTCCCCATCATTTTATGTCTCCTTGACCATTCATGATAAAATCCTCCATAATTGTCTGCTAGACACATGAGCCAGCCATAATTTGATGCCCAAAGCTGTCATGGAAGAGTTAGGCCTTGATATCACCAGATCATATCATGATTTATTCTCATTTGATTCAAGAAAGGTCAAATTTCTGGGATTGATCAAAGATTTAGCTATTACCCTAACTCAGGTGCCCATGAAGAGCATGGTGATAGACATTGTGGTGGTAGATGTGCCCCCTAAGTTTGGCATGCTGTTGTCCAGAGGGTGGATTAAGAGACTAGGTGGGACATTACATAATGATTTATCTTATGCCACTATCCCAGTTTTTGGAGGGGAAATCAGGAGATTGTACATAGAAGCACAGCTGGCCTACATCATCAGTGATGAGAAGAACCCTTCTAATCATCCCATATATGCTGTGGACACTAATTTTGGAGCTTGTATTCTCCAAATTGAAGAATCCTAGAAGGCCTCAATGCAGATCAAGAAACCAGTGAATTAGGCCAAGGGAGAACAAGGAAGTTAGGTCTAGGAAATGTTCTTCGATGGAGAATGTTCGAGGGAAACTACAGGAGTAGGGGTGGTACTAATATCTCCAAAACAGGAATGCACGCATATGTCTTTTAAGCTGGCTTTCCAAGTCACGAACAATATAGCAGAGTATGAGGCTCTGATCTTGGGCCTTAACGCAGCTAAAGACAGAGGAACCATAAGCATAAGGGTGTTTGGAGATGCTGATCTTATCATTCAGCAAGAAAACAAAACATTTCAAGCAAAGCACCGAAGGCTGAAAGCAGACAGAGATGAGGTATGGAGACTCAAAGATTTTTTTGATAATTTTTGTATCTCATTTATCCCTAGAGTAAAAAATCAACTTGCTGATTCCCTTGCTGTGTCTGCTAGCATGTTTATCCCTCCCATGCCTCTCGGACTAGTTTATGAAGTTCAAATGAAATATAGACCATCCTTGCCTGATAATGTCCAACATTGGAAAGTTTTTGAAGATGATGATGAAGTGAATCAATTTCTGCAAGTCATTGATGAATTCACTAAAATGCAAGTTGACCAAGAGAATCAAGCCTTGAAAGAAAGTCCCCAGTCCCGGCTTAGAAATAGAATTGGTAAAGATAGCATTGTCGAACTACCCAACAATCAGATACCTAAGGGTCTAGTTCCTTTAGAAAAGTTGTTTGACCAGAATGATGTGCCTTATAAGGCTGCTCAAAAAGAAGACCAATCTACAGTCTGTAAGCATAACATAGGGAGTCCAAAGCATCCAAGGTATGTAAATCTTTCCACCCATCTATCTGTTGCCCAATGTTCTGAATACTGCAATTTAATGAAGCAATTTACTGATGTCTTTGCCTGGGAATATAGTGACCTAAAAACTTATGACAAAAAGATCATCCAGCATAAAATTCCTTTAAAGAAATACACCATCCCTTTCAAACAGAATCTAAGACCAATAAATCCTTTGCTCCTCCCTCTGATTGAAAAAGAAATCAAAAAATTACTGGCTACCAAAATCATAGTCCCTCTCAGATATTCAAAATGGATAGCCAATTTGGTAGTGGTAAGGAAGAAAAGTGAAGAAATCAGGCTCTGCATTGATTTCAGAAACTTAAACAAATGCTCTAAGAAAGACAATTATCCTCTACCCAAAATGGAGCATTTGCTGCAGAAGGTCTCAGGAGCCAAAGTGATGTCTTTCCTGGATGGATCTCAGGGTATAATCAGGTTGTTGTACATCCAGATGACCAAGAGAAGACTACATTCACCACTCCTTGGGGCACTTTTATGTATTCCAAGATGCCTTTTGGGCTGATGAATGCTAGAGCCACCTTCCAAAGAGCTATGGATATAGCATTTGTAGGAGAGAAGGATAAGTTTTTCCTTGTCTACCTTGATGACATAACAGTATACTCCAACAGCCATCATGACCATTTGCAGCATTTGAAGAAAGTGTTTTTGAAGTGCAGAAGGTTTGGGATTTCAGTAAATCCTAAAAAGTCACAGTTTGCTTTAGAAGAAGGCAAGCTGTTAGGACATGTTGTTTCTGCTGCAGGTGTTCGAATTGACCCAGAAAGAGTAAGAGCAATACAAACATTGTCGGTCCTGAGATCAAAGAAGGATATCCAATCCTTTTTGGGCAAAATAAATTTTGTGAGGAAGTTTATCCAAAATTTTGCAAAACTTGTAAAGCATATTACCTCCATGTTGAAAAAGGGGTCAAAAATCAAATGGACTTATGCAACAAGAAGATCCTTTGAGTCCATTAAGAAAGCTATTATGGAAGCTCCTACTTTGAGCAGTCTAGATTACAGCAAGGAGTTCCATATATTTTCATTTGCCTCTGATGACACCCTTGTAGCAGTTTTATTGCAAGTAGATGAGGAAGGTTCAGAGCATCCAGTGGAATTTTTCAGCAAAAAATTAAGGGATGTTGAGATGAGGTATGATATCATTTAGAAACAAGCATATGCTCTTATAAATTCTTTGAAATATTTCATAATTTACATTCTGCACTCCAAGATAATTGCGTATGTACCCTCTGCTTCAATAAAAGATGTCCTAATGCAGCCTGATGCTGATGGAAGAAGGGCTAAATGGATTGCAAAGCTAATTGAATTTAATATAGAATTGAAGCCCACCAAGCTTATCAGAGGTCAGGGCCTTGCCAGATTAATGGATGAAGAAAATTGCAGAATGCTAGACATGAATTTGATGTATGATTTCAAAAAATGGTTAGACAACAGAAAAAACAGATGAACCAGGGAAAAATCATTCATTAGTAGAAAATATAGCTTCTTGTGATTGGTACTTTGCAATAGCTCAATTCTTGCTAAAGCGAGAGGTTCCTTCAGGTCTTAGTTCAAGCCAAGCCAGAACTATTAAGCTCAGGGTAGCAAAATATTGCATTCATGAAAACCTGCTCTACTGGAGGGACCCCTATGGAATTCTTTTGAGGTGTCTGGACAAAGAACAATCCGGGGAGGTTATGCATTAGTTTCATTTCAGCATATGTGGAGGGAATCATTATTGGAAAACTACAACCCATAAAATCCTCAGGGCTAGATATTATTGGCCCACCTTATTTGTTGATGTCTTTTCATTTGTTAAATCTTGTGACAGGTGCCAAAGATTTGAAGGGAAATAGCAATTAAAGTCCTTGCCACTAAAACCCATACATGCTAGTGGCCCTTTTTAGCAGTGGGGCTTGGATTTCATTGGAGAAATCAACCCACATTCCAATGGCCAGCACAGATGGATCCTAGTAGCCACAGATTACTTCACTAAGTGGATTGAAGCAATCCCTACCAGAAAGGCTGATCATAACGTGGTCATGAGGTTTTTGACAGAGAATATATTCACCAGATTTGGTTGTCCACATAAACTGGTTACAGATAATGCAGCAGCCTTCAGGGCAAAAGAAATTGTGGACATGTGTAGTTCAATGGGCATTAAACTGGTTCATTCCACCTCATATTACCCTCAAGGAAATGGTCTAGCAGAATCTTCCACTAAGAGTTTGATAAGGATAATTAGAAAGTTGTTGGAGGATAACAAAAAGAATTGGGATTATGAGCTCAGGTATGCACTATGGGCTGACAGAGTGACCACCAAGAAATCCACAGGGAATTCTCCATTCAAGCTGGTATATGGCACTGAGGTTGTATTCGCAATCCAGTTAACTCTCCCTATGCCAAAGTTCCTGCAAGAAGAGCAGAATGAGGAAGAAGACATGGCAAAAAGGATCACTGATTTAGAAAAAGTACATCAAATCAAAGAACAATTGGTTGAAAGGTCCGTGGCACACCGGAAGAAGATCAAGGAAGCTTTTGATAGAAGGAAAAAAACAGATCAATTTTAGGTTGGAGACTTGGTTCTTAAGTGGGATGTAATTAAAGAGAAGAAAGGAAACCATGGGAAGTTTGATGCTTTGTGGACAGGGCCTCTTATCATTTCTCAGATCCAAGGGAACAATACTTTCATGGTGCAAAGCATGGAAGGAGAAACAGTTTTTGATGGCCCAGTTAATGGCCGATTTTTGAAAATTTATGTTGTTTAAGGTCCTCAGGCCTTAAGTTTGTAAATATGTTATTTTATCTATTTTAGTGTAGACTCAGTTAGACTCCATGCCCAATGGAACACTAGGAAATTTTGCTAATTTGGTTTTCACAGGAAAGGCAATGATCTACAGTTCTTGAGACCTCACAGAGAGGATCTCATCCCTAGAAGGAGCCAATGTTAGCTCTGTTATATAACATTGATTTTCCAAAGTTGGAGGCACACTTGGTCTGTGGTCATGCTCAAAGGAGGCTTATAATGGTTACCCTCACCTTTTCCTTTACATCGCCCATTTCCCTTTCATCTCCTTTACCAATGCTCTTGTTAAAAAATCACATAAAACTCTTTTCCTTAAGCCCTGGGCGTTAAAACCTGTGCCCATATGACCACGCGCCCCCATAAAATCTTCACCAGAACCCCAGCCGTTGATCTCCACCACCCCAATCTAATAGCTCTCGTCGCAGTAAATTACACAACCGTTTCCCCATCGTTCGATCATCTTCGCTGCGATCAGACGGTAGTCGCTCTCCCCACACCTTCAAACCACCAGGACGATAATACATGATGAAAAGTGGTTTCGTCCTTTCCCCGCCGCCACTTGTCACAGTTTGAGTGGTATCGCATGCCATTGTACCTTTACCACCCAACCCCCAATGGTGGTATGAGCAATACCACTTACCGCCTGTCCTCCATTCCCGCCTGTTAACGTCCTCGCGTTTTGACCACGTGATGACCATCGAATCTACTTGTTGAGATCCAATGGCTCACATTCATGCCACCTCTCTTTTTCGATGTCCCCACCAACGCATCTCCGATGTCTATCTTCCCGATCCAACGGCCAGTCTAGCTCCTCCGTCCTGCTCATACACTTGCCACGCCATACACATCCATGAACTGTTTCGTGCTCCGGAAGGTGGCCAGTCTTCAAGTACTAGTTGTATTTGCTCCTTAACAACCACATTCAATAAAAAGCATGGCCGAGAAGGAAAAGGATAGAGCTTGATCAGGTAAATCCATTTAACAGTGATGGGACTTCATTCCATACGACACTCCAGCCTCCTAAGAGGACAACAGAGCACAGGAAAAAGATCAGAATTATCCACTGAAGCAAGCAAATGCACTAGAGACCCCATGAAACTCTATATATACCTAGAAACAAGATGTAATCAGGGTTGATGGTTGTTGTTTTGATGTAAGGTTCAACTTCTGGAGACTGTAACTACTTTGATACTTGCAGCGTCTCATCTTCATTTTCAGCTAATACAAGCTTCTTTTGCTGTTAATTTCTCACTTTCCATTTCTATTATGTTCCAGGCTATGCCTGATATGCAGTTTTCCTGAACTCTTGATGTTTAGCATTAGAGGAGCTTTCATCCTACCTCTGTGTTAAATTCTTGCATGTATCATTGAAAGAGTTATTCAAGTTTGTTTTCACCTAATGCTAGAGAGCTATCATCTTGTCTGTACATTAGGGAATTAGATTTACAGACCTCTTTATTGGTTGCAGCCGACCATCACATGGTTTTGTACATCTACTGGTGTGGGCAATATTCTCCATAGTCACCCAATCCTTAAACTATGAGTAATTGGTGGTCTAAAGCCTTGTATTCTGGGGCTGTTCGCGCATGTCTGGAATCAAGCAAAGTAGGAGTGGTTATCTGGCTTGAATAAGCATCATTCCTTCCATTCATCCATTTGCAACAATAAGTTGAATTTGTAATGTTCCCGAGCATCTTTGAGCTAGAACCTAGGAGAGTTTCTTGGGGTGATAACATGCCCTACTATCAACCAACCAACTATGTCATGTATTTGGAGGAGAGGAACTAGAAAGTGCGAAAATGCAAATATATTGATCTACAACATTCCTTTCATACTTGGGACTTCTTGGCTTCTTTTTAGGACAATGGTATTCTTCATAATCACTTGGAGCATCTCTTGTTCTTCTTTGATCTCTTCCATTATGGTCTTCCTTCGATCATGTCCTCCTCTTTGATTACTAAACCTGTTATTATTGCTTCTAGTGTTGCATCATGGACCATTGTTCTTCTTAGGGAAATCTTGAGCATAGTGACCTTTCATGTGACAATTGTAGCAATCAATGTGTGATGTTTCTCTATCATATATTCTCCTTGAATTTCAAGGAGGAGGCTTCATTTAATTTGATGATCCTTCCTTTCCTTTCTTATTCTTGCTATGAGTCACAAAATCAGTGGGCTCTCCTTCTTCATGTTTTTGAATCCTGCCTCTTGAAATCATCCTTGATTCTTCTTGAGTGAGTTTTCTAATGATCTCATTGAATGATAGGAAAATATTATTATTTATTATAGTGGTAATGAAGCTTTTCCAAATATGAGGAAGACCTATAAGAGTTACCCCAACCAAGTCCCTATCAAGAAAGGTTTCCTCAACTCTCTGCAATTGATCTCTAAGACGATATGTCCTCATAATGTAGGATTTCACTTGCTCTCTCTTATTCATTTTCATATATTTGAGTTGATCCTTCAAGGAGATGATCTCATTCAAATTGTTGACTTCATACATGCCAACTATCTTATCATATGTATCCTTAGACTTCTTTAAATTCCCAACATAAGCAAGTAAATTATCTTGTAAACCATCAACTCTAATCTTCTTTGCTTTTAACTCGCCTTTCTTGTACTTGTTCTTAGAAGAAACAAAAGCATTCTCCAGAGACTTGGGTACCTTTCCTTGAATGGATTTGAAGACATCATTGTCCTCTTATATGATTTCCAACTTGATCTTCCATGCATCAAAAATAGATGAGTCTATGAGCTTCTCATTTTCCTTGAAGAAATAGGAAAAGATCTTGACTTGATTAGATAGGCTCCTTCAACTTTCTAAATATGATTTCTCCACCTCTTGTCTCATTTGGGCTTGTCCTTCACCTTAGCTGTGATACCATGTTAGTTTTTACCATTATTATATGTTGTTTCAATTACTTTAGCCCAATTCAATTCTTTAATTAACAATCTTTTCAATAGTAATTAATTCTTTCATCAATAAATAGTAATTGAAGATAATACAATAATGAAATGACAATAGGAGATAATCAACACCATCAACAAGAGACATATATTTGGTCAAAGACCAAGGGAAAACCCCACAAGGAGGAAAACCCTTTGAAATTATTTTTTATTAGATTGTCATAAAATGTTCAATAGAGAGTACAATGAGAAAATACAAATTTATTCATCAAAATCAATCAAACAATATCTAAGATATGAGCCCAGCAATAGTATTGATCAAAGATAACATTCCATCCTGCAATTGACTACAGACATCTGTAAAAATGAAACCCTAGTTTTCAATAACACGAAGAGAGTGTATGTGTGTGCAATTGGAACACTCCATCGACATGGATAGGCTTGCGTGCATCTAGTTGTAGTCAAAAATTTCATGTGTCAGCCCTATGAATGTGAGCAAAAACCCTAATCACACGTGTGAGCTTCAAACCCTACAATTTTGAACCAACTTCCATGAACTAATTTTAGATTTGTGCGAGCCAAATCAAATAAGATATCCAAAAGTGGTTTAGGTCACTTTTATTTATAGGCTTCCAAGGGTGTCCAATTTCTCTTTAGGGCTGACCTTAACAATTTTGACATTATGGACTTCACTTCAAAGATACACTTCAGTAAGCTACCAAATTAACAAAGACAAGGAATATGCAAGATGTAGTATCAAAGGCTAGGTTCCCTCCCAAACTAGATTTTCCTCAAAAGGGGAAAGAGGTCGGGTATCCATAGGGGTGGTCAGGGAAGAACCAAATGGATAATGAAACCAAAATGGACCTTATAAGTAGGAGGTTGCGCTTATGTTATTAGGAACCTTGGGTTCCAAGGAATTGGTGTACAGGGAAAGGCCCACTATATTGAAGTATTTTCTGAGAGCCAGGACTTATCTTGGGCTTGTCACCAATAGGGTTGTTATTTTTCACATTGAAGTTATTTTAGGGGATTATTGGGATAATTAGACCAGATTGAATTTATAGAGGCTCATATAAATTAAAGAAGAGCCTCACTTGTAACTTACAATCACTTGGATTTGGGATATCTCTCTCTAAAGAATTCAGACCTACTTCATTCCTAATGAGGGCGAAATAACAACCATTCAGAGAACCTCATCCATTCCAAAAACCATTCCTAATGAGGATGAAATAATAAAATAATGGTGCAAAAGGGTTGTCGAAAGCCCAAGATAAGTCCTCCATGTGCCAAGATTAAGGGGAGGGATCTCAAAGTGATGACCAAGGGGGTGTCCCCTTGGTTTCCAAGCAAAACATCTATGGTGCTCCCAAGTGGCTTGTGGGGCACAGTCAATGGTCTAATGGGTCTCCAACTTGATCAATCATGTTGATGCTTCATCAATAAGGGCTAGGATTATGACACATGCCCTCCTATGTCTTTATGAATGAGGCAAAACCCCATGTAGGCTTTGATCAGCTACCAAGTATTAGGTACAAGTATGTGTGGCCGACGGGGCAACATGGTCCAAGTGAATCATCATCCTTGTATGACTGAGGCATGAACAATAAATGTGTGGTTTTGGAGAACCCCATGGAGTAGAAATCAATGCTCTGTTGTGGAGGAGTCCCATGGCTCTCAATGCTCACCCTGCAAGTTACATTATGGCCCTCTGGAGGGCTTGGATCCTGTATAGGGAGGCCATGTCCAATATGGAAACCCACCTACAATATTGTATACGATCCAATGTGTCTCCTCACCTTCAAATACAACTATCCATTAGTGAAATTGAGTAAATAAACTTGCTAATTAGGTGCAAAAGTGGACACTTCATAGTGGCAAACCCTTCCAAATGGGATTTAGAATGTACAAGTGTTTCCTTGCTCAACAATATAGGTTAATAATGGAGCCTTTTAGGAGGTTTAAACCTCTAAGGGAGTGATAGGTCCATGTTATATCCATCAAATGTTGTGTGTTATGTGAAATAATGATGGAACAATGTGGGGGTAAGAGGGAATGCTCCAAGCCACATGCCATGGTACAAAGGTAGATATGATGAAGGAATCCCACACATTGGGCGTATGGATGTAGGAGGGAGAAATCATGGTAAATGAGTTACCTCGAACTTTTTTTTCCACCCATATTCATATTCCTTTTTCCTTTTATTTATTTTTCTTTCTTTTAACTGTTTGAGGCTTTAGGGGATGAGAGCATGGTGTGTATGATAAAGCAGTGGATACCTCCTTTAAGATTGACCAGATCATCACCCACTAGGGTTTGGGACAATCATGAGTTCCTAAATGATGCAAGAGGCACACATAGGGGCCCAAGGATAGGGTGATGGTCATAATGATAGGGGGTGGAGCTCATGCTTACCTTTTTCCCACGTGATAATTTTTTGTATTGACCATCTTTTTCATTTTATGGTACATTTTCCTATTTTAAGTGGCCAAATTATGCTTTTAACTTTATTTTTAGCTACATCAACCAATGGGGCATCATTCCAGGCCCAACCTAAAGTGTGCATAAGGGGAGGGGGATGCTAACTCTTTATGGACCCAATGGACAAATGTGGACCCATATGGGAAAAGAGTCAAAAGGGATAATGATGAGCGGAGGGAAGTGAGATATATGGTATCAGGAAGCAGGACCATGCAACCAAAATTAGGGTTTCCCATGTAGTTCCACTCCTAAATCTAGTAGCTGATACAGGAGATCCCACGGGACTAGGATACAAGATTAACCACTGAGTTGGGACAAGGGAACAAGAGTACATTCCAAGTCTATTCTTTCCATTGATTCCCCCTACTAATCCATGTCCAGTGTGTCCAAGGAAATCAAGAAGAAACAGTTATTACATAATGAAAAGCCATGCCTTTAGAGTTGGAAGTACCATCTTCAAACATATGATAGGGAACATAATGGTTGGATCAGGTGGCAAAGAATGGTGGCATATTGACCTATTTGGTGGTTTCAAGGGGTTGTTGGCTGCCAGTTGAAGATAAACTTAGGAGAAAATTTCTCCTATAGGAATCACCCACTACTGGTGGGTAACAAGGCCTCCCACAATTTCATTTATGTGGAATTTGTAGCCATAAGAGGATTGACAACTCAAGGGTTTGGAGTATTTATAGTCTTGATTCCTAGGAAGAAGGACCACAACAACATGTCATGCATGTTGGAAATATTTAGAGGGGGGTGAATCAATATTTATTATCAATTAGTATTATTTTTAACTTCATATATCATTAAAGGTTATTAACATAAAATATTATAAACATTCATCAGTAGTAAACAACACTATTCAACAATGCACAATAATCAAGCTGGTGGACAAAGATATTTTTTGGGTGGAAACCCTTCCGGGAGAAAAACCACCCAAACACTTCTAAGTATTTGTCTTCAAAATAATTACATCAAAGTTTCCAACTCCAACTGAAAGAGGTTCCAACCCCCATATTTATAGGCTCCAACCTATAGGATTATCTAACACCTTGTTTATCAAATGCAACTAGGAGGATTCTCTAACACCCTAGATCTCAAGCTCCAACCTGACAGAAGCTCCAACACCCTATGTACCAGTGATAATTTGATGGATGCTCCAACACCTTGTGCAGGCTACAACTTGCCCTAGCATGACCTTGTCACCCATGGATGCTCCAACACCTTGTGCAGGCTGCAACCTACCCTAGCACGACCTTGTCACCCTAAAGTGTTATCAAGCTCCAACTTGAAGGTGATTCCAATCACCTGCCTTACACCACTCTGCCACCCTGAAGAGCTCGCAAACCGCGTTTCAAAATTTTCAGACTAGATCCCCCTGTGCTCTAAATCAATATAAGAAAATTGTAATGAAGAGTCTGCTACTCTACTCGGTAATTATATTATTGTCAAATCCTTGGAGCTTCACTGAATATTTCTCAATCACGTACGCACACAATCGTACCTCAAACACAATCCTACCATTGCTCAAACAAAATTAAGTCAAGCTACTGCACAATTTGCTCTTGTTCACATGTTGTCACTGACAAAGATTACAAACATCACTTTTAATAGGTCATTGCAACGATAATCTCTATCACATCAACTGTCACAGTCATAGTAGATAATTGTTGGGTTGTGTTATATTCTTTCCACGACTAGCCCATGTAGTGAACTAGGGGGTTAGAGGGGGGGCAGAGCTCCCCCTTCGCTGTGCCGATTGCGTAGTAGGGGGGTCACAGGGGGGGCAGCAGCCACCCTTATCTGGGGGGTTTGAGGGGGGCGGGTATCCCCCTCTATGGCTTCGGGGAAATTTTCTTTTTGGACCCTAAATTAGGTTGGGTGAACCTACCTATGGTTTTGTGCATGGTTTTCGCACATGGTTTTGGATGCGATGGTTTTCAGTCCATGGTTTTGGACGCGATGGTTTTTTGGTCCATGGTATTGGATGCTTCAGCATGTATAAATAGCTATTGTAACATTGAAAGGAACATAATGAAAAATCAAGTTGGTAGTCCCGGTTTTGGGATCCAGGGGAAAATCTCCGTGTATATGTGTTTTATGTGTTATGCTCTTGCATTTTTTATTTTATATGTTTTAGAATTCATATGTAGGTAATTTCTGTACGAGATTAAAACCTACTTTTGGTATTGGAGCTATTTTGGCTTCAAGGGGACACATTTATTGCTAAGGGGTTTCGCTCGGGCCTATGGTAGACCCTGTTCAGTGGGAGATCTATAAGATTGATTCTAGTGGTGAAAGAAGATGGAGAGCAGTGGAAAGATAGAGATCAAGAAATTTAATGGTCAGAGTTTTGAGTTGTGGAAACTCAAGATGGAGTATCTATTGGTGGATAAAGATCAGTGGATCGCGGTAGATCTGGGTACTAAATTAACGAGATTGTCTGATGAAGAATGGGAGAAGTGTATCAGAAGGCAAAGAGCACAATATGGTTGTGTGTCTCAGATTCAGTATTGCTAAATGTATCAAGGGAAGCTATGGCGAAGGCTTTGTGGGACAAGTTAGGGACTTTGTACCAATATAAGTCTCTGGTGAATAAATTGTTCCTATGGAAAAAGCTGTATAACCTGAGGATGAAAGATGGAGATTTGGTGATAGAGCATATGAGCACATTTAATACTATGGTAAGTCAGTTATTGTTTATTGATATTAAAATTTCAGATGAAGATAAGTGCATCATTTTGTTGTTTTCTCTACCAGATTCGTGGGATAGTCTGGTTATTGCAATAGGTAGCAATGCAAATGCCTTGTAGTTTGATGAAATAGTATCATCCTTGCTGACGGAGGAGATGAGATGGAAAAATAGGGAGAGCCAAAATGGTGATGCCTTGTCTGTATGAGGACAATCCCAGAATAGAAACAAAAATAATTCATCGAGTGGGAGATCTAAATCTAGAGGGAGATCTAAATCTCCAGGAAAACCTATAAAGGTGGTTTGCTGGAAATGTAAAAAGGAAGGGCACTACAAAAGGGATTGGAAATATAAATCTCCTGACAAAGGAAAGGGATCTGATAATGCTCCTATTATATTACTTTTATCTGTTGCTGCTGCTTTTGACTTTGAGGTAGAATAGATGGATGTGAAGACAACATTTCTTCACGGGGATCTAGAAGAGGATATCTACATGAATCAAACTGAAGGCTTTGTGGTGAAGGGTAAGAAAGAACTGGTATGCAAGTTAAAGAAGTCTCTGTATGGGTTAAAACAGTCACCAAGGATGTGGTATTAGAAATTTGATACATTTATGGGGACTTGGCTTCACCAAGAGCAAAGCAGATCACTATGTGTATTTTAAATTAATTGGTGACCATGCTATTTATCTGATCTTGTATGTGGATGATATGTTGCTGATTGGAAATGACAGAGAAATTATCCAGGATTTGAAGACCCAATTGTCCTCCAAATTCGACATGAAAGATCTTGGTGCTTCAAACTATATTTTGGGCATGGAATTTAAAAGAGAATGGGCAAAGAGGAAGCTCTGTTTAAACCAGAGGAAGTATGTCGAGACAATACTACAGAGGTTTAATATGCAGGATAGTAAATCGGTGAAGGTTCCTATTCTTGTAGGTGTGAAGTTATCTGCTGAACAATGTCCTAAGACACAAGAAGACGGAGAGGACATGTCCCGTGTTCCATATGCAAGTGCAGACAGTAGCCTGATGTATGAAATGGTCTGTACTAGACCAGACAATGCACATGCAATGGGAGTATTTGTAGAATTTCCCACTATAGATCAACAGATTATGCAATACACTAAAGAAAAATACAAGATCTACTTCTACAACAAACTTTGCGGAAGCTTAATTTAATATGAGCAAGATCAAATAGAACACATATAACTGAGAATGAGAAAGCAATCACACATGAACACAAAAGCATACTCTAGGGAAAGCCTCAGCCTAAAACCCCGATCTCTGTAATATCATACCAGTGGAAATATGTTCAGATTACACAAAGCTTCAGCTCACAAGCCATCCATCTCTCAGCACAATCAAACAACACAACTCATAGACTAAATAGACACAACATATGCCTTCACTCAGCCCTCCAAGCCTCCTATTTCCTTACGCAGTTTCTCTTGGGGTCCAACGCTACCACCAGTAAGTATTGGCCTCATCACACAACCATCAAACTCAAAAGTAACTGTGCAATCTCCAAGGAATGAATTCCTTTTGCATGCAAGAGATATGCTCCATGGAATATTCCTTCAAATGATAGTACACTATCCCATCACCTGATCTCAACTGGGTCTCTGACTGAACTGACATGAATGAGTTATTTATGAGAGAATATTCAGTTATCTAAAGTGCAGCAGTTACATGCATGCATGCATTAACTAACTGAACTCACAATCGGTTCCACAACCTGTTGGAACTAATCTAATTGGACTTAACTCAGATAACTGAGCTAACTAATTACACTCAAAGTAAAACTCATCTCGATCTCCTTTAATCAAGGGATAACTTCCTCAATCAATGGAGAAACTGTTGCATGTCTTCACATAGACTTCATGTTTGATTTCCTACAACTAATTAACTCAAGATGAATTAATTAATTATTTTACAGATAGCTACTAAGATCAAATTCGAATTTTAATTCTCAATTTTAGTTCAGGGACTAACTAAAATTGGAAGGTATCCCGAAATGCTATTTATAGCAGTGTTATTTTTAGCACTTCTATTTTTAGCATTTCTTGTTGCTATTTTCAACAATATTGAGCAGGTTTATGTCAAAACGAGGAAAGGAGAATTGGGCAGCAGTGAAGCGCATTTTTAGGTATTTGCGTGGCACTAGTGATTATGGTTTGTGTTACCAAGGAAGACTAGGATTGGATAAAGTTTTGGTTATTCGTGACTTCGTTGATGCAGATTGGGGTAGAGATCTAGATCAAAGAGGATCTACAAGTGGGTATGTGTTTAACCCATTTGGAGGTGCAATTAGTTGGATGAGTAAGAAACAATCTGTTGTGGCACTATCAACTACAGAGGCAGAATACATGGCAGCCATTCATGCAAGAAAGGAAGCAGTTTGGTTGCAGAGATTGTGTTCAAGTATGGGGTTAGTACAGGGAGCTATAAGGATAGACTGTGATAGCCAAAGTGCATTTTTCTTGGTAAAGAACCATGCTTATCATTCAAAGACAAAACACATTGATGTTCAGTATCAGTTTGTGAGGGATATGATAGAAGACAAAAAGGTGTTGCTAATAAAGGTGGACACTTTGAAGGATACTGCAGATGCATTGACAAAATTTGTGAGCTCTGATAAGTTATCTTGGTGTAGAGAAACAATGGGCATTGTAGGGCTGGATAAATGACAAAGCTCTCCTGTGACCCCCTGTGGAAAGAAAACAACAAGTGGGAGAATGTTGGGTTGTGTTATATTCTTTCCACGACTAGCCCACGTAGTGAACTAGGGGGTTAGAGGGGGGTGGAGCCCCACCTTTGTTGCGCCGATTATGCAGCGGGGGAGTCGTAGGGGGGTGGTAGACCCCCCTATCCAGGGGGTTTGAGCGGGGTGGGTAGCCCCACTCTACGGGGTCGGGGGCAGCGCCCTGGGGAATTTTTTTTTGGACCCTATATTAGGTTGGGCGGACCTACATATGGTTTTGCACATGGTTTTCGCACATGGTTTTGGATGCGATGTTTTTTGGTCCATGGTTTTGGATGTGATGGTTTTCGGTCCATGGTATTGGATGCTTCAACATGTATAAATATGTATTGTAACATTGAAAGGAACATAATGAAAAATCAAGCTGGTAGTCCCGATTTTGGGATCCAGGGGAAAATCTCTATGTATATGTGTTTTATGTGTTATGCGCTCACATTGTTTATTTTCTGTGTTTTAGATTTTGTATGCAGGTAATTTTTGTACAAGGTTAAAACCTACAATAATCAAACCGACATCCACATTGTTATCATTGAGAAACTGCCATGTACAAGAACCACTGTCAAGTACCAAAAGATACTATCAAAGTCCAAGTGCACTGTCATGTAGATCATTGTCACAAACACCCACAATAATTATGCATTGTCTAAGGTCACTATCACATTATAATTATAGTCATCATTGTCATGTCAAGACTATCAAGTTACTAGTTGTTGTAGAGAGTACTTGATCACACATCATCATGTATATTGTCATGCCTCATCATTGTAGTTAAGTATCACATGGTAAAGTCAAGGTTAGACTCCGATTGTTATGTGATGCTGCAAAAAATGCCTTTATGATAACCAAATACCAATTTTTTATTGCTTTGAGATGTAGTGAATGTGATTAGTAATAGTCCTTGCTGTAAGTAATGGTCTCCCAATTAAAAATTGAAGTATTATAATAATACCTTGATTCAATTGTTGTTGTCTCAATTCTTACTTCTAGAGTCTTCACATAAATAAAGTGGTTTCATTTAAAATTCAGTCAATTCTACTTACTTCATAATGACCAATGCTTAAATTTAGTTATATGACTGAGGCTTCAAGTTTGCGTTATCAAAGTTTTGATATATTGTTGCAATGTACATTGTGTAGTTAATAAAATATCAATCTCATATATCAGTCAAATGTTACTTGCAAACAGTGTTACTGTTATAATCAAAGAAATTGAGAGTCAATGATTGCCTTGGTGCATTTGATCATTGAAGTTATTCTTTGAGGTATCATTGTGCCATTTCAGAATACTTAATGAGCCAAACATTCAGATATCCATTGCTTTAGAATTGTGTCACAATGTGTATTGAATTGTCAAACTTCTCAACTTCAAGGTTCAAAGTATAATTAAGGGTCATTACCAAATATAAGAATAAGGTTATGTCACAATCTTACAAACCTTAGGTCACACTAATTTATATTGAGATAGTTGTCACAAGGAAGTTGTATATACCACTACTCAAACCCTAGATAACTCTTTTACTACTGCAAATATGATTGTAACTGCAATGTGTTGAAGGAGGTTAGAATCACTATGACTTAAACTTCAGCGACTAAGCTCAAGCCTATTGTGTCACAAGTTGCAGACCTTCTCAAAATTCATCAACTGCTCAATCCTTATAAATGTCACTATTTTGTGTCACAATAGAATTAAAGGATATCAACAATTGTCTCCAGGTCACTGTACTATAGATTTAAGAGATAATACACCTTTAACCGACCCTAAATCTTCCTCAAGGAGGGTCGAATGGCCTAGTGGTCAAGACATTATTTTGTGCATTAATATAGGTGTATATTTGGTTTGAAAATTTTGATTTAGGTTTGTTATAAGTTAATCTGCACTTGTTCAAAATTTTATCGAGGTACCATTGAGTTGATCATAGGTCCTTTTCAAGCAATAGTCCACATATCTTTTTGAGATTCCGAGGTCTGAAATTATGAGACTTGAAGATGGTTCATACCTATAAGATGTGTTCCTAATGAGGGTTGACGGTAATAAGTATACAAATGAATCCATGTAATAAAAAAATCCCAAGCAGATCCCCAAACCAAAGTAAAAACAAAATACCCAAACCCTACTGTCTAATTTCTTTGTTATCTCCTCAAGGATCGAATTCCAGAGCCGAGACAAGAAAGATAGGTCATTGAAAAATGTCATCGTTTTGAGGGTGCATTAGGTATCTTTTTATAGTTTTATTTGTGAGTAGGAGGGGGATTCCAAATAGAAACGTTTGGAGGATTTGTTGGTGAGATATTTTAGAATTTAGAATTTTAACTTGCTTTTTAATCTTAAAAGCCCCAACTTCATTTGACTAAGATAACTTTGTAAAACCTTGTCATGTCTTCACAATTGGGTAATATATATTATTTTAATTTTGGAGAGGAGCCTATTTAGCTTTATTGCCTTAATGACCTTTAGAAAAAAAAATAAAATCTTAAGATTTGGAATTTTAAGCCCTTGTCACAATTTGACCTTTTGACTAGGTGAAAGAGGGGGTGCCCTTATGGAGTTGGGGTTTGGAATTTTGTTTTGACGAGGAATATTTCTTGTAGATTAAAAACTAATTTTATACCCTTCACACAATGGTTGATCTATATTTTAAGACCTTAATTCAATGATGAGGTGCCATGCCTGGGGTTTTTATCCATTGATCGGGTTCTTCAACTTCGAACATGAATATCTCTAAAACTAGGAGGCCTCTCGGGGCATGCCACATACCACTAGAAAAATATTGATGAGGATAATCCAGTGAAGAGGAAATACAAGGTAAAATTAATGATTTTTCATTTCAGAAACTTTGAACAAGTTCAGGGTACCTCCTTAGTATAAAGAACCCAAACCCTAGAACTATGTTTTTCAACCATCCAATAGTGGAGCTCCAACTTGATGTAATTCAGAAAAACATTAAGAGCGTTCATTGACATCAATGAATGGTGTCTATTCAAATTCAAACACCAAGGTTGAAATCAATGAGAACATCATTCAACAATCTCCCCCTTTGTCATTGATGACAACACACATACTCCTTCAGCAAGTACAACTCCCCCTAACTTCATGCATCGATCTCCTTCTCTTGATTTATGTCCCCATTTGACATCAATGGCAAAGGGCCACTTTTCCTAACAATCTTGTTGCCTCCTATGGACCTATAATCTACTTATGCCTCCCCTGAAGACAAGCCTTCCTTTGTCTTCCTGCAAAGTATCTATCATTCTTCAAAATGCTTTCCTCAATACTTGTTGCAACAAACTGTCTCCACCTCTCATGTTATGCTTCATATGGATTGCCACTTTTGACTCTACTTGTCAACATGGATAATCTTTTCCTACCATAACTGCTATTTCATTGAAACTATCCATGACACTTCTTCATATCTGCCAACTATCAATCTATCAATGATTTATATTTAAATGTGAAACTATTTCTACTTAGAATCTCCCTCTTCAATATTTATGGAGTCATTATATTTGATTCTTCAAAATAATGTATCACCCATATCTTCGGTTCGATCATACTGAACCTTGTTATCCTCCAATGTACCTATTAATTCATCATGACTTTTTTCCTTTACGAAACCTGAAAGCAAGACTATTGATACTTTCTTATCTTCTTACTCTTCTTGTACCTGTTTCCTCTCCATACATCCTTGTATCTAATGTTAAGTTTGTCATTCATGGTTGATTCCATCTTGTATCTGCAATCTCAAGCTATGTGCACATAGTTACGACATTTGTAACATTCAAAGTTGGGGTTGTCATTCATGGAATATTCCATCTTGTGTCTGAAATCTAAGCTATATGGACATAGTTATGGCATTTTAAACATTCAATGTTTGGCCTAGCTGAAATGTACTTTCTACTGAAAAATCCATCATGAAACCTGTCTTGTGATCCTGAAAGCCTGCTTCTTGGGTTTTGATAATACCCTCAATAATTGTACCTGTCAAAAACTTTATAATCCATAGACATATGTTCACGGTTAGTACATGAAAAAAAATAACCGTTGAATGAATTAACATACCTGGATGAGTTATCTTGTCTAGATGGTATTTTGTATTCATTGTTCTTCGAAGGTGGTGGTGCAATATTTTGCTTTCCTTTTTCCTTGATTGCTTCAACATTATTCCTTGGAGACATGACATTTTTAATCTTATTCAGTCGTTCACTTGGATTAATCTTCTCATCAATCTTTTTTTGCAAAGTCTTGGAGCTTATGCCTTCGTCACATGGATCTTTACCTGCTTCTTCTTCCTTCATCTTCAACTAAGCCAATTCTTGATATTTCTTGTCAATCACCTGCAAATGTTCTCTTTTCCAATCCTTGAACATGTTGATTTCATTAAGAATTGTGTCAAATTTTCTTGATTTTGAGCAAGGTTTTATTGAAACCAAATTTTCAAGATTTGTCTTCTTCTTTCTTCTTCCTCTATTTGTAGCTTTAGAAGAGTGACCTTTTTTGCTTCTCTATTAAGAACTTGTATCTATTCCTTCTTCATTTCGTTTTCCTTCCTGATCCTATCTATTTCTGCAACAACAATATCCATTTCTCTTTTCTTTTAATCAACTTCATATATGTAACCTTTACCATGTTCCTTTTGATGGCTTATCAAATCTTTGTCTTTCTTTTCTACTTCCTGCATCTAGAGCTTCAATAGAGCAACTTCTTCCTTGAGTGTGAGATTTTGCTTCTCTGTTTTCTTCCATTCTTTGTTACTTTCTTCAAGTTCTCTTCTTAGTGACTCTTCAACTTTTCTGGCTTCTTCCAGCTGCACTTTAAGGTTTTTGATGATTTCCTTTGATCTTCATTCTTCTTATTAAGGCTTCTAGCATGTCCTTTTGCTATTTTCAATTCATCTTTTAGAAGTTTGATGTTTTCTTTTTCAAACTTAAACTTCTTTATAACTCTAACAATTTCGTTTTGAAATTTGATCTCATTCATTTCTTCATCTTATTATTTAGAAGCTTCCTCCTTGTATCATTTTCAATGTTAGCGATAATAGGATATGAAATCATTTCAATACCTATAACTTTTGTTGAATGCCTGACAGCTTTCTTCTTTGACTTTCACATCTCTGCCTTCCAACTATAAAGTTGTTACTGAAGGAACCTGCTTTGATACTAATTTTTGGAAATACTAAGAGTGGGTTGAATCAATATTTATTATCAATTAGTATTATTTTTAACTTCACATAGCATTAAATGTTATTAGCATTAGATATTATAAAAAATCATCGATAGTAAACAACACCATTCAATAATATGCAAAAATCAAGACGGTGCACACAGATACTTTTAGGTGGAAACCCTTCTAGGAGAAAAACCACCAAATGCTTCTAAACATTTTTCTTCAAAATAATTACATCAAGTTTCTGGCTCCAACTAAAGGAGGCTCCAACCTGTAGAATGCTCCAACACCTTGTTTACTAATTGAAACTAGGAGGATGCTCCAATGCCCTAGATATCAAGCTCCAACCTAAAGGATGCCCCAACAGCCTTTGTACTGCAACTGGACAAAACTCTAATGGCCCATGCAGGATACATCTTTCCCTAGCACCACCCTACTGCCCTAAAGTGTTCTCAAGCTCCAACCTGAAGATAACTCCAATCACCTGCCTTTCACCACCCTACCACCCTGAAGAGTTGGCAAACCACATTTTTCAATTTTCACACTGGATCCCCCTGTGCTTTGAATCAATATAAGAAAATTTTAATGAATATTCTACTACTCTACTCGGTAAGTATATTACTATCAAATCCTAGCAACTTCACTACTCAATACTACTCAATCTGGTACCTACACAATCCTGCCTCTACTCAATCAAAATCAAATCAAGATATTGCACAATATGCACTTGTTCACATGTAACTAATGAACATTACAAACATCACGGTTAATATGTCATTGTCATGAGAATATTTGACACATCAATTATCGCAATCATAATAGATAACCAAGCCAGCATCTACAATGTTATCATTGAGAAATTTATGTACAAGAACCATTGTCAAGTACCAAAAGATATGAAGAGCCTCATAAATGGGTAATTATATGGGCTCATTTTACCTACTAACCTAGTCAATTCAACCATTCTCTTAGCTTATTGTATTATTTTCTGATTATATTTATGCTTATAGGGTGAGTTGAGTTAGTTATTATTCCATGTGGTCTTACATGTATTTAATGCAGATTATTGATGGATTTTGAGGTCAAAGTCAAGGATTTAATGGTCAAACTGTAGCAATAACTCGAAGCAGACAGAGGAGAGGACTTATAGGGGGGAATCCCCCTCATTTATTTCTCCTCACTTCAGATTCCCCTTCATTCAGCTCGGAGTACAACCAGCTGAATCATGCACTAGAAGGTAGTCGAGCAAGTGGAAGATGATTGAGAGTTATCTCAAGTTTTGGGAGCCAAGCCTCCCTGATTTTAAGGAAGTTGTTGGTAGCTTCAAATGTATAAGTAGAGAGGCCTAGGGCGTCATTAGGGTCGAATTTTTTCTTGTGTAAACTATGCTCAAATTTCGAGCTTACTATTTTGTGACAGTTTTATGTAATCTTGCTAATTTCTTGATAATGAAGATGGAATCCTTTTTAAGATAGCACCGAGTTACCTAAGAGGGCTGAATCTCTTGGGTTAGGGCCCAATCCAAGCAACCAAGCTTCTCTTTACTTGTATTTGTATGCTTTACTTCAGTTGGTAGATTAATTTGTTGTTAGATGTATTTCTCTTATGGTTAAAAATAGGTTGCTTTTGATGATTTAGTAGTTTTCTTCCATTTTTTCTTTCTGTAGCAGGTTAAGCAGTGATCAGAGAAGATTCAAAAGGCTAGAAACAATTCCTTGGCCTCTCTTCTTCCCTCTGAGACCATGATTTGAGGTAGAGACTCTCTTGCTGCCCCACAAACACAAATTTTCCTCATTCCTAGGACTTCTAGTGTTTGCAGCTCTCTAGTAGGTTGATAGTCCAGTTTTTCTTTGCTTTATATCTTCTTTATCATGTTCACTTCCTGATTTGCAATAGTTCTTTTGCATGCTTCCCTTTCTTACATCATTTCCTTCTAAACATCATAGTTTAGGCCATTTCAATGCAAAACTCTATTTCTCCTAGGATGCACTTATTTCATTAGTTGCTTGATTTTCTTGGTTGATTGTCAGTTTCTATGCAGCAGATCTCTTCCAGCAGTAGGCTAGATTACCAACAATCACACCCTCCAACTGATCCATGCCCTATAGGTCTTCCAAACCTCACCTCAAATCTGCCCTAGTTTTCTGCATTTTTCATAGAACTTCTTCATCTCTCCTTGAGTAAATCCAATCATCTTTCTCTCTCCTGGTGATTCATGGCAGACCTTAGGTGCCCTAACACCTCATTCCAACTTTCATCCACCTTTTCCACCCACTCTCACACCCTCAAAACGACAAAAATTTCTCTCGGCCTCCTCTTGTAGGCCTCCTGTAGTTTCCCTGTGTCCTCCTGTAGTTTTTCCTGTAGGCTTTCTTTTGAAGGCCAAGTGTGGGAAAGGCCTCCAAAAGGCCACCGAAGACCTCCTAGGACCCATCCACACCATCCTATATCCTCCAAAGCTCCAAAACCACCCTCTAATGCCACCTGTTCGCTACCACACTCACACACAATAAATTAGATGCATGTTAGAGTCACATAAAAACACATGAAAACACATAAAAACCCAAAAAAATGTTTTTTTGTATTTACTTCTAGAAATAGCATGGTTAGATGTTGTTTACTTCCTTGAGTAGGTAATGGCATTTCTTTCATGGTTTTCATAGTGTTTTTGGCAAAAGTAGAATTAGCTTGTTAATTAGGGTTTACTAAGTTGCTTTACATTCCAATATTTCTCCTTTCTGTAGTTAGACTAGCATCTGTAGTGTAATCTTTCTTAACTTTCATCATACATAGAGCTTCTTTTGAAATCTATAGAATTTGGCTTGAGTTCCTAGTGATCTTGCGCTGGTTGACCAAGTGACAACCTGCAATGAGAACTAGTACTTGTGCATATAGCACCGACGCTTCCAAGTTTGTTACGAGCTACCGGGTTGATAAAAGTAAAGTTGGCAGCCCAGGAGTTATGCTGCAATACTAGCACTCACCACTTTTTGGCATCGTTGCTAGGGAAGCATGAGAGTATTCTGTGATTACTTGTTTCTTCTATTTCCTATTGCAACATTATGCTAATAGTTTATTTCGGCAAAAATAGACTAGTCATTTCTTTTCTTTCAGTTCTGCATTTACTTGATTTCCTTTTCAATTCTAAAAATTTCCATTCAGCAGGTTCATTTCAACTAGTTGCAATTTGTCTTGTTCAATCACAATTTCAGTTTCTGCAGGTACTTTCAGTGTGGGGAAAAAGAAACAAAAAAAACCAACCAAAAATATTTCCTTTCATGCCTCGTAGGAGTAGAGATAACTCAAGAAAATTTTCGCCCAACAACCCCACTGCTTCACGCAACTAACCTTCTCTCTTCTTCGATGGCTGAAATTAAGAAGAACCCTTAGGTGAACAACCAAACATATTCGAAGAACCTATAGGGGAAGAAGAAGAAGAAAACATTCCTCTGGAGCCAATGGCTGAAAAAAAAAATGCTAGGGGAAATGGAGAAAGAATAGAGGGTACCTCCCCCATTCGAGAGACCAATGGGGACACAAAAATGAAGAATAGAAGTCTTCAGCCCTACGTCACTTCCATGGTCTGACTACAGAAGATCTTGACACCTTCTTGTTCTAGTTTGCTGTCATCTGTCGAACTTATAACTATGCAGAAGACGAGAAAAAGTTGAAACTGTTCCCTTCTACTCTCAAGGATGCAACACTACACTAGTTCATGGGATTACCTGGAAATAACATCACAACTTGGGCTAAAATGCAACAAGCCTTTAACAACAAGTATTGAGATTGTTGTAGGTCAAAAGATACTAAAGAAGAAATCTTCTGAATGACCATAGGAAGTGATGAGACCCTAGAAGACTATGAAGAGAGGTTCCAGCTCGGTTACAAAAGGGTCGTGTGTACACTTGACCCTGAGTCTGTGAACTTGGTCCTGCTCAGGGGAATTTGGGAAGACCTTTTAGACATCCTCCATCTACTAGCTAGGGGAGACATCTACCAAATATCCTATGAGGACATAAAGACTATTTTTAGAAACCAACCTAGAGCAGCCAGAAAGAAAGGTAGGGGAAGTCAACCCATAACCAGTACCTCTTCTTCCAGTTCAACCGTTAAAGGTGAAATTGGAACCATGCTGGAAGACTTCAAGAGTGAGATGTTGCAGACTCTTGCCATGCAAATGGATACCTTACATATCAAAAGAAAACAAGAGGAAGTAGAGAGGGCTTTGGCCATTTTTTCCCCTAGATGCACCAGGAGGCATCCTAGGAATGAATGCCCAGTGAATATAGAGGTTTGTTCAGTCTGTGAAGAAGATCATTCTATTCATAAGTGCCCTTCCTTGCCCAGACTTAAAGTTGTATAAGGGGCCAAAGGATTCACTGAACAGATATATTACATAAACCAAAAGAGGTCGCATGGACCTAAACCATACCAGCAGGGGATGCCAGGGACATCTCAGGCATACTACAACCCCAACCAAGTCACCTCCATACCTTCTTGGGGCCCCCTACTCATCCTTCCTGCTACACGCCTCCTCTTTCGTCTTTCACATCTCAATATCATGCCCAACCAGCCACCCATTCATTTCAATCCTATGCTCAGCCACAACCTCAGTGGAATGCATCTCATCAGGGGTGGAGGCCCCAATACAACTCTCTTCTTGCTCTTTTGCCTCCACCACCTGCCCAACCACAACCATTACCTTCTGCTCCACCAAGGAAACCCCAAATTCCTGCCCAACCAAATCTAAACCTGAACAACAAACAAGCTCAACAAGTGTATAGTGGGGAACCATCATGCCCAACTTATGTTGTGGAGATTCAAGAAATTAACTTGCGATCTGAGAAAGTTCTCCCAGATAACCAACCTCCACCCAGGGAGGTTGAGGAAGATAAAGAGGAAAGCGAACCTAAAGCAAGTCCACCTTTTCTTAAGAGACTATCCATGACAATCTAGCCTACCCCAGAAGAGACTGAACTCCTGGGAGAATTGAAACATTTATGTGTGAAGATACCACTTCTCCAAGCCATAAAAGATGTGCCTATCTACAATAGGTTGATGAAAGAGAAGTTCTTTAGGTAACCAAGAAGGTGCAAGAGAGATGCCCCAACCATTAATGTCATAGGACAATTGTCTGACCTGATGTTGGGGCAGATAATCTGTCCAAAATATTTGGACCCTGGAAGCCCAGTAGTTGATGTCCACATCAATGGCACAATGGTCCCACATACCTTGATTGATCTGGGATCTGCCATTAGTGTGATGACAAAGGACACAATGCTCAAACTTAACCTCCAAGGCTCCTTGAGGAAGACCACGATAGTGCTGCAGCTGGCAGACCACTCCACAGTGACCCCTGAGGGGATTGTGGAATATGTGATGGTCTCCATTGATTCTTGGGAGTACCATGTTGATTTCTTAGTTCTCCAGCCAAAGGAAAAGCTCATTGGGTATCCTCTCATTCTGGGAAGACCCTGGTTGGCTACAGTCGATGCCTACATTAGCTACCGAGCTGGGAACATGACCATAAAGAATGGCCCATGTCCAAGTAGTTAATCCTATATCCTCCTGCCCAACCTTTGCTATAACATGATCTACCTCTCTGGTTGGAGGAGGAGGATGAGGATGAATTTTATTCTGCACCACTTTGTGCATTATCACCATGGGGGGGAACCGCAAGATGAGGATGATATGATTGAAAATTTGATTCAGAATCCACCTCCCAGTGTATCACCATTAGAATAAATAGTAAGAGAAACCAAAAAAAGCCCCTCAAATGATCTCTGTGTGGCCGATCCCACCTCTCTGTGTGTTAAAAATATAGAGTTCGGCCCAGAAATAACATTGAAAATCAATCCATCCCTATCTACTTCCCAGGAGAAGGAGCTATGCAGCATACTAAGAAAACATCTAGATGCCTTCGCCTAGAGTTATAAGGAGATGAAGGGAGTGCACCCTTCAGTATGTACTCATCATATATACATCAAGGAAGATTGCAAGCCAGTCAGGCAACCTCAAAGGAGGATGAACCCAACACTTAAAGATATTGTTAAGGAAGAACTGTAGAAATTGCTTGAAGCAGGATTCTTCTATCCCATCTCTTACAGTGAATGGGTCTCTCCTTTGGTGCTAGTGCAAAAGAAAAATGGTAAGTGGAGAATCTGTGTTGACTATCGGGAATTGAAAAAGGCCACTAAAAAGGACCATTTTCCTTTATCTTTCATAGATCAAGTGTTAGATAGTCTGGGAGGGAAAAAGCTTTTCTCCTTCCTAGATGGGTTTAGAGGGTACAATCAGATTCAAATCAGCCCGAAAGACCAAGACAAGACCAGTTCCACTTGTCCTTGGGGTACCTTTGTATACCAGGTCCTTCCTTTTGGTTTGTGCAACACTCTAGCCACTTTCCAAAGAGAGGTATTGAGTATATTTTTTGAACTGGTTCATGATGCAGTAGAAATATACATGGATGATTTTAATCCTTATGGCTTTGACTTTCAGGAAGCTTTATCTAACCTAGGACAAGTTGTAGATAAGTGTATTGAGATGAACCTGTCCCTCAGTTCGAAAAAATGTGAATTTTTCATGATTGAAGGGACTGTGCTAGGTCATGCAATATCTCAACAAGGACTGTAAGTGGACCCCAACAAAATTTCCATCATCCAAAGGGTCCCACCTCCTCAAAAGGTGAGAAATGTCAGAAGCTTCCTAGGCTTAGCTGGATATTACATGAGATTCATTAAAGACGCTAGCAAGTTAGCCTCTCCTTTGTTTGGCCTCCTAGGAAAAGATGTTGAGTTCATATGGTCAGAAAATTCTCAAGAAGCCCTAGATACCTTAAAGAGCAAGCTAGTGACTTCCCCAATTCTCAGAGGCCCAAATTGGGCCCTACCCTTTCACATTCACACAAATGCATCGAACAAAGCAATGGGAACAGCCTTAGGAAAAATTGATGAAAAGCTACCTTATGCCATATACTTTATAAGCAAAAACTTGTCAAAGGCAGAGTTAAACTATACAATGACTGAGAAGGAACTTCTGGCTGTCATGCATTCCTTAAACAAATTTAGACATTATATCACAGGCTATCAAACCTTTGTGCACACTGATCATGCTACAATTAGATATCTAATGAACAAACCAGATGTAATGCTCACATTATTAGATGGTTTCTTTCACTGCAGCAGTTTGATCTGACTATTATTGATAAGCCTGGTAAAGAGAATGTTGTTGCTGACTTTTTGTCTAGAGGAAATTTGCATACAGGTGGAGAAGGAATGGTGGATGACCAAATGCCAGATGAACACCTATTTGCCATATCAGTACTCTCTCCATGGTTTGTTGATATAGCAAACTACTTGGTTTCAACACAGTTCCCACCACACCTATCCTCAAAGGAGAAGAGAAAAATAGTAAAGAAAAGTGCCCCTTTCACCTGGATTGGAGGAAATCTCTTCAAACATGGCCCGGATCAGATCTTGGAAAGATGTGTCAAGGAGGAATAAGTCTTTGACATCCTCCTGACTTGTCATGATGGACCTTGTGGAGGTCATTTTGCAGCAAAAAGAACCGCCTTCAAGATATTGCAAGCAAGTTACTACTGGCCCACTCTTCATCATGATGTGAGGAGATACACGAGCCAGTGTGATCAATTTCAGAGGATGGGGAAACCCACTCCAATGGATGAAATTCCCATGCAACCTCAAGTGACCTTTGAGCCATTTGAGAAGTGGGGCATGGACTTTGTGGGGCATATCAACCCCCTACAAAGCAGAAGCAATACATCATTGTGTGCACCGACTACCTGATAAAGTGGGCAGAGACAAAAGAAATCAAAGCAACAACGAAGGAAAAATTAGCTGAGTTTTTGAGGGAAAACATATTCTACAAGTTCGGGTATCCGAGAGAGTTTGTCATAGACCAAGGCAGTCAATTCACTTCAAACTTGATTGAAGACCTGCTCACACATCATAAGATCAAGCACAGGACTTCCACCCTGTTATAGACATATTTGGGCACTACAACCCCAATCATATATGTCCATAAACCGAGGGTTTCTGAGTCCCTAAAAGTGTTGTCTCATACCCTAAAGGAACAAGTTCAGCTGATTACATCATCTCCCAGAAGTTCTCCATGGAAAACTACTCAGAACTGGTCAAAACTGGACCATACAGACTGCTCAGTGCTAAGTGTGCGATGCATCTCACCTGCCTAGTGCAAAAAGTGCAATGCATACTTGAAAGCCCTTCTATAGGGTGCGATGGGTGAGAGTAGACAAATGGCAGAGACAGTTTGCAAGGTGGATGATCATGGAATCTTCCAGAAACTTCTCCTGTGACACTTGCCTCTCTGAATTCACCCAGGATTGAGTAAGAGATCATGAATCTCCAAGTGGAACCAAGAACTATCAGAGAGAAGACACTAACCAAAATCCCAAAAGCTGATTCACCCCCCCTGCAAACATCTATATATGGATCCCTCATCCTATAGATCCAGAGGCAAGAATCTTGTATTTTGTAAGGAAGTGTTGTTGGTTTCTTGGTGGAACATCATAGTGTTGGGTGATCTAAGCTTTTCATGAGGTGAAGAAGGGCTTTCAT